>APFE031198841.1:0-33382 GCA_000404065.3 Pinus taeda
CCCGCAGAGCTCTGTAGGCGGATTCGTGAGCAGGGATGCCTCCAAGGCTGGAACACCAGGTTGATTATGCGTTCGAGGGCAGGGTCTCCGCACTGAGGGCCATCAACCACTGCAATTTCCGCTTTCCTCCACAGGCAAGGCTTGGCCTGATCGCCGAGAGTCCCTTCTGACCAGCTTCCCCAACCCCTGCTACAATTCTCGCTCAGACCAGGAATGAAATGGCCACCCGCCATCCTGCTATCGTATGGACGATGCATGGTTACGGAACGAGCTTGCATTAAAGTCACACTGTGTTTCCTATCCGCTCCTCTGCTCAGCATTGAATGCCTGGAGCTCCAACGAATTTCTTTTATTCCTTGACGGCGCATGACACTAACAACTGTCCCAGGCACGAGGCGACGCATGCTGAGCATGTGCTTCGTCCTGTTGGGTTGAGCCCTCACCCGCATCCGGGAAGTTTGTACCCCTTATTTCCGGGGCGATGACATGATTTTAATGAAACTCAAGATAATCAATTTGAAATTTCAAAAACACTGTATATAAATGTTTCAATGCTAGATCTATGGTGTATTGGAGCCATCCATCCCCCTGCATGGTTGTTTGTGTGTTGGTTAGCCAACGACTCGTGACAAGCCACTATAATTGTCAATTGCGAAGGTGAGAGTAGTTTCTTGTTGAAGAAGCACGTTCTTGCAGAAGAGATCTCATCAACTATGTTGATTAAGATGACGGAAATTGCAGAGGCTTACCTTGCTATTTGAGTTGGGTTCGGTTGCATTTTGCAAGTTGGAAGCGGTGTAGATCGTGGACAAGTGGGATAGATTGTGAAGCGCTATGGATTGTGGAAGGTAATCATGGCTAAGTTAGATAGATTGTGGAAGCTAGATAATCGTGTTCAAGTTGGGGTGATTCCATTCCGAGGCTAGTGAAAACATTGCCTTAAACAGATCAATTCGAGGTAAGTTCCCCTGCGAGGAGATGATCTCACCCTTTGTTGGGTTAGGTGTGAGGTTAGGATAGGTGCATTGGGTTGAGGTTAGGATAGGTGCATTGGGTTGATTTCCTGCTGGTCTACAGAAAATGAATATCTGTAAAGCCAATGTGACCCAAATCTTATCCATTTTGGCCAGTTTCTCATACTATTTCTTCTCCTAGAGCTCATGTTCACCCTTAACCCATTTTTGAGTGGATAAGCAAATGAATATGAAGAAAACAAAATAGCATAGCTTCAAGAGAAATTCATTCCTTTCATAGCTATAGATAAAGAAGGTTGACTCTCTGTTTCTTGGAGCTCGCTCCACCCAAGAAGACTGGGTGATATCCAACAACATCTCTCCAGGAAACCAATGGTGCCCTAGTCCACTCACCAACCATTGCATCAATTATTTCCCACTGGTATCCATCAACGATTGGATAGTCTTAGTCGACTGCTTGGGCGGAAACTCATTCAACTCAACCAACCTTGAATACTTAACATGGGATTTCCATAGACAACAAGTGGGCTACATGCACACTGTCTAATAGTTAATCTAAAACTTTTATGTTTTTATGAGATTATATTTATTGTAATTTTATTAATTTTTCATTAAAAATTTTAATTTGCAATTTGATTTTTGGGTTGCTATCGATGTGTCAAAGAACAAATCATGTGCCTTAGCAATACCAGTTTTGATCATTCTTATTGTTTGATACCTGGTCCTTAAATCATTTGTGTTAATTCCTTTGGCCTGGTAATTTCTCTCCTTTTCTATCTCTACAATTGCCTGGGTTGTTTCCCCGCCTTCTGTGGATGGGGACATCGGAATTCCTTGAACTCAACATCATAGTTATAACACAGACTATTTTCATGAGTGACTTCTACATGCATCCAAGTGAACAACGTTTTTGCGGGTACCTTGCAATCTAGCTACAACCTCGCATGGATACTTTGTTGCAGCCAGCTAGTAAGTCATTTGGTATGGTTAGTATTCTACCTCTTCCTTCTGAAAGGGGAAGGGGATATATCTCATCAATGGATAAGGAAAAGTTAGCTTTTGTGGCTAAGGTCCTTTTCCGGAATCTATCAGCTAAGGCCATGAGTGAGAAGGATGACTTACCGATGACTTGCCTGGAGTTAAGTCATAACCATACTACAACTCCAACCCTCCATAATCTTGGTTGGCTCTCTTGGCCTCCTTTGGCCCTCACTTTCCTCTTCGCTCTCCATACTTTTGAAACATTTGATAGAGCATTCGCATCTTCAAATACGTTACGCCTTAGCGGTCCTGTTATGCCTTACTTTCTTCCTCTGGCTAACCTTGGGTGGTTTTGGCTTTCTTCTTTCTCTATTTAGTTACCAATAAACCTTACTTTTCTTAGCTAGAAGGGGATAACATTTTGAGCTCTGGCTTGCGATTTGTAAACATGACTCGCAATTAATGAATCAGGTTCTCACTCATTACTTTGTCTATCCAATTGAGAGCTTCTTTAAAGAATTTAATTAGCAAGTTCAGCAATTAGTTTTCTTACCAATCTCCAAAATAGATTCTATGGCCCTGGCCATATGAATAGTGAGCGTTAAAACCATGAATCTTTGATTTAATCTCACTTTATAACTTTCAATGTGAGACATGCTCATATGACTGACAGATGCTAGCTAAATCAAATGACAACAATTTATGAATGCAAAGAAGGGTTGTGTTAGTTAATAAGTAGATACTAAGAGCTAAAAAAATCAGGGAACCATTTATCCCAACATCTCATCTATTAGGGCTTGTGAAGGGGCTCGTAAAGATAGTGCTTATCATTGAAACTTCTGAGTACATTCCCCTTAACTTGCCATGCGAGCCTATTCTGTAATCTCAACACATGCCCAATAAAATTTCATAGGTGCATAGCTATTTTGGAAGGCATGCAAGGGTTTAGAATGGTTTTCTATTTGACAGATCCGTTTGTACTCAATTCAATAATCTTGGCAATATATTTTGGGCAAACTGTGTTAGAGATATAGTGGGTGTAGTATCTGCCATGAAGTCCTCTACATTTATAAAATTATTTTTTTCAATTAGCAGCAGTCCATTGATATTTTTTTCACTAAACTTAGGGTTTAAGTAAATGGAAAGACCTAAGGCACCTGCAAATGCTAAAACTAAATTTTGTATTTTGCTTATAGAGCTATTGGTTCATTATAGATTGTAGATTTTCACTTGAATGAAAATTGTTTTTTATTTCTTAGGATTCTTATTTTCACTTTTTATTTTTCACTTTTTACGATTAAAGAATTTGGCCTCTCAAAGAAGAAAGTTCATGCATTTTATAATATCAAAGATAAGGGCATTCGAGGTCAGGGTATCTTTCCAGCCGAATATTTTAGGTTTAGTTTTAGTGATTAATAGGCCAAATGCAAGATCTGGCATTGGGAATTCCTCTAGTTGCACAACGTTGTAGAGAACATTATATTCATGCCTTCTTTCTTCCTATTGGACTTAGGAATATTAATATTCTGAGTATTGAAGTGGGCGTTTGGAGCCTAAAGTTTTGGTTGATTTTCTATCACTACGGCTAGTAAGTGATATTAGTAGCAATATATAATACATAATTAAGATATAATATATAATTGAGATGCTACTCTCCCAAAATCATTTCTGAAACTTCAACGTTGGCATAACAAATGCAGATAAATCACATACCCTTCTCAGCAAGAAATAATTAGGTTATCAAACATTTCAGACTGAAACATGAAAAGAGTAGGTGCATTTTTATACTTATTTAATGGCATGATTTTAACAACAAAATATATAATGCACTACTATTTAACAAATTCTATTTTCATAATTGAAATAAATTCACCAATTTTTTTAATCTTGTGAATGGATTGTACACACTTAAGGGAATTAATTTTTCCTCTATTTGATTTTGTCTCAGCAAAGGTTTCTTTCTTCATTGTTCCAAAATTGTTTTTTATCACAGTAATTTTTCTACATAGAACTAATTACATTCGCCATGATGGTAAATTAAGGATAATGCATGCAATTTTCTTATATAAATATGAATTACTTTTTTATTTACAATATTTAAAGACATCTCTTGGAATTTACAATTTGTCATGGTTTCAGATGGGTCAACCTTAAGCTTCAACCAAACCCAGGTGACAGTGATGCATACCAGAATGCTCACAAGGATGATCTCAGTACTGGTTCTTGGACACTTGATGTCATTGTTGGCACAAATGTAGATTTGCTTGGGCAGATCGTTGTCATGGTTTCAGACGGGTTGCCCTTAAGCATAATCCGAACCTAGATGATAGTGATGATTACCAAAATGCTCATAACGATGATACCCATGGCCATCTCTGTAATAATTATCAGACTTTGAATCAAGGGAACCACCCCATCTCTATAATAATTATCGGACTCTAAATAAAGGAAAACACCCTGCAATCCTTGGAGTAGGGCCTAGATCTGGTGCAGGCTAAGAAATTGTAGTTGTGCTACCAGTCAACAACTAGAATACAAGCCAAAGACTGATATAGTCTCTGGGAGAATGCCGAGAAGGCGACACCATGACAGAACCCAAAACATTTACAGTAAGTTGAACTTCAGAGCAATATTCTTTCATATCAAGCTTCTCCATGGATGGAACACACTTCTTCATTAACCATTTTTCTGTTATTCATAACTTATTTCAGTTTTATTTCAGTTTTGGATCAACGATCAAAATTCATTCAATCGTCTAACACCACAAATCCACGATGAACAATAGGACATGACAGTAGCTGGGGAAATTCATTTCAAAGGGAAACAACTTACGACGTAAATATTAAGTGATAATTTTAAAAATAAAAATCTTACACTAAATTAGATTTTAATATTTTGTTGATTGTCTTTACGTTTTGGATCATTAACTTATATTATATTTGGAATTACAATAAGAAATTCTTCTACTTTTCATTAATGTTTAATTTTGTTCTAGAGTAATTACATTAAAATATACATCATGATTTTAATTTATTAAAGAATTTCATTTAACGTGATTTTTAAAATGTCAATCTTATAATGAGTAATATGGGTGTATTTTACTTTTACATACAATATTTTGAAACTCAATATTGTGACACTACATTTGTGGTAGGGTTTTATGTTCCATTATTTGGTGGATGAAAAGGCACAAATAGAAGTCCACCACACTTCTAAATTGGAAAAATGATATTTTGATTTTAAATAGTAATGGTTACATTAAATATAGGTTTTGGGTTGTGATGTGAATATATCTGTTACCACGAACTAGAGTAGAGTATCATAGAGTTGATGGTGCATGTTAAAAATGCAATTCATTTTTTTCAATTTAATAGTCAAATTGTAATAACAATAAAGATTCATGTATTAGATATAATATTGTTAATATGTAGAGGAGATAAAGTAGTGAAACTCTTATTTTTGACATGCTAGATATCAAACACTTCATGCCCTTGAGAATGGCTGACACAATCAAAGCACAAAATGTTAAATATCATTATTCGAATTATTTAAAATATATTAAAGAAAAGATCACTGTAATGATAAAGTGCTCACAATGTGAAAGAACATCATTCAAATTATTTAAAATATATTAAAGAAAAGATCATTGTAATGATAAAGTGCTCACTTCAATAAACTAAAGAGTTGGATATTCAAGAGTCGTATTCGAGCATATGACAAGCTCAGATACTTTATATCAGCTGAGACATACAATATTTTTACAAATGAAACTTATCTCTAAAAACATAGTGGTTTTGAAGTTAGTTGTTCTTAGGATTCTAAGAGCACAAAACATAGTGGTCTTGAAGTTAGTTGGCTTTAGGATTCTAAGAACACCCATATGCTCCCCATACAATCCCATATCCTTTTCATAACTCTGAGTAGTAAAGAATTCACTACCATCTCCTATAAACAAACGAACAGAGTATGCATCTGCATCAAGAATTCCACTAGAAAATCCCTGAATCAAAGAAGTGAAAGGTCATGATTCGTTGCACAATTTAAATAATCCTTCAATACAAATAACATATGGATGAACATGAGACAAACAAATGTATCTTTCAATTTTACCACAAATGATAGGGAACATATCAAGTAGAAATGAGATTTTCAATGTGTTGATATTAGTTGACCTAAGAAGCACTGTCAGAAAATGGGAGAAGATCCTTTTATCTTATTACTTGTTGAATTCCTTTCCATTGGTTTTGTGTAGGATCTATAGAAGTGATATTATGTGCACATGCATGAAGGATAAATGTACGTCCAATTGGAGTTGCTTGTATATCTTCAAGCATACATGTTCAGAGTACAGAAAGAAAAAATAAATATTGTATACCAAGAAAACTTGTGCAAGCACTTGATGCACAGACACAAGATACATGCAATGGTGAAACAAGATACAAAATGGGCAATAATGAGATACTACGAAGGTATGTACCTGAATTTGAACGAAGTTAAATCCTCATGGAAGCGCATGGGGGTGCTGCAGGAGGACACTATTCAAGATGAGCAATTGCACAAAATATTCTCCGCGCAGGGTTGTGGTGGCCAACTCTTCATCAGGATTCAAAAGCACACTGTAAGGCCTGTGATATATGTCAAAGGATAGGTAAACCATCGTGGAGGAACAAGACTCCTTTGAATCCACAAATAACGCTGCAGCGCTTCAAAAAGTGGGAAATCGACTTTGTAGGACCTACCAAACCTCAGGGAAAAATGGGCACGCGATACATTATCACCATCACAGAGTGCCTGACTCGTTGGGTTGAAGCGTAGTTGGTTAAAGACTGCATGGCCACCATGGCTGTGAAGTTTTTGTTTGAACACGTGTTGACTCGATTTGGCTGTCCGAAAATCTTAATGAGTGATTGTGGTACACATTTCCTGAACGAAACCATCAGTGCACTAACAAAAGAGTTCTAGGTGTATCATCAGAAAAGAAAACCGTATCACCCACAAGACAATGGGACAGTAGAAGCATTCACCAAAATACTGGAGATTGCACTAACCAAATTTTGCAACACGCAGAAAAATGATTGGGACCTGCGCATAGCTACAGTACTGCGAGCTTATAGGACAACATGCAAGAAACTGACGGGACATACACCTTTCTGGTTGGTTTATGGCACTGAAGCTGTCATGCCAATGGAGTATATTATACGTAGTCTACGCATAACAGCGCTCACTCGTATGAAGGACCATGAAGCCCTGGAAGAAAGGCTCACGCAGTTGGAAGAACTTGAGGAGGAGAGGTTTCTAGCCATCTTTCATTAGCAGGTGGAAAAGCAATGTCAGAAGGCCTGACACGATCACCATATTAAGTTGTGCACCTTCGAAGTAAATGATTTAGTGTTGTTGTATGACAGTAAGTCTGATAAAATCCCGTGAAAGTTCAAAATGCATTGGCTAGGACCATGCGTTGTTAAGGAGGTCATAGATGGAGGTGCGGTACAGCTAGTCAAACTAAATGGAGAGCCTTCCTAGGTAAAGTGAATGGTAACCGATTAAAGCCCTACACAGGTGGCTCGGCTATCGAACTAGCTGGTACTAGCACAGTCTTCATGCTCCAAGTATCTGGAAGAAGTCGAGGGATAATAAAAAAATTCAGGGGATACAAGCACAGATGCAAAGAAGCACTTCAGACACTGTTGTCTCAGAACAACACATGCAGCAGATCCAGTAGGCAGCATCTCAGTGCGCTGCTGACCTTGCATCCATTCAAGCAGAGTTGGAAGGACTCCACACAAAGATCTCCATGCAAATAGAGTGACTCATGGGTGAGTTACGATGTTTGTGTTGGGGGCCTGTTCGGTATGGAATCGACCCCAAGGCATGTTGTGGGGTACAGTGATACACCTCAAAACTATCGGTTGTACTTGTCGACCAACAGGATCGCAGTGGTTCGCAGGGATGTTAGTTTCGATGAGGAGAAGACCATGTGACTTTCCCTTGAGAGGGAGCTTGAGATACATGTGGTTGAGGAGATTTTATCATAGCTATGGGTTGAATTACTAGTCCTCGAAGCCTTGGCTGGAAAAAATGCTCTAGAAGCCATGGAAGGCTTGGATGTAAACCAATCTAATGATGGTGTTGTGATGTCTGACCGTGAGGTGGAATCACTATTTGATGGGTTGAGGTTGATGGCATCTGGAATCCTTGGATGAGTTTTTGATTGATGTGTTCTATGAGATCCCACATTCATGCTTGGAATATGGCACAGGGGTGATTTGCTAAAGAGAGACTTCTCTCAACCAATCTATGGTCAGGTGGAATGTGGTAGTTCCATCCCTAGTTGGTTCATTACATTCATTAATCATAAATTCATTCCCTTGATTTTCATTTCTAAAATTACTGATGTATACATGGATTTTGATGGTTGATATGTCCATTGTATTTCTGTTCCTATTATGGTAGTTATAAGTATATTTTGTGACAACAACTATGTGTGGCTCTCAACATTTTTTACTTGTATCTAAATGGATAATTTATCGATGATCTATTAAATTATTAGGCATAAAATTACATGACGAAACAACGGTTCATGGCAATTCTCATATAAGTATGAGATCCCTACATTAATTCTGTTGTTTACACCTATAGGTTACAGGTTGATAATATGTTTGACAAAATTCCTTTTATGGCTAGTAGGGGTCTAGTTATGGTTTTATTCAGCTTATTGCTTTTGTATCCTTTTTTCCTTGTATTATTACCAATTTTAACTGATTATTTCATTCTGGGCAGTGTCCAGGGAGCGTTACTCTGGCCTAAGTTGGTTAAAACAATAGTAGGACCCATAGGCAAGCCGTCTAAAGTGCTTCTTTGATTCCTATGGGTCTTGAGACTAGTGTTGGATATCTGTGTGTTGTGATTTCGTCAATTCCACTTCCTTAAGGTAACATAGGAGGTCAGATCCCATCATAGTATCATCTCATCACATGTTTACCCCGGTTAGCCAGTTACATAGGTAGACATGGGAGGAGGGTGATACAGAGTGGTATCAAAGTGTGGTTTTTCTCTCCTTGGGTTGTGAGTTGGTCATGCATTCATGTCGGTTGCACGTGTGTCTCTTGTGTTTTAATCCATGTGCTTGTTGCCCTTGCATGGTGTTGATCATGGTTGCAGTGATGTATCCATCTGAAGGTTGAAGGTCTTGTCAAGGAGTATATGTTAATGTGTGTATGGTTGATTATGTAGTATTAGGCACATCAGTGTTCACATGTTATTATGTGAACATGATGTGGTTGTTATTTCCATGCATCATGTCATGATTTGTGTAGTTGATATGGTCATGTATTCATGATTGAACTCTCGCTAGAATGATGAGGATATAGTTTGGTACTCATGTGTTATATGTTTATATGCAGTTGTTATGTTTGTGTGGTCTTGGTTATAGTTATGCATGAATAGGTCAAAAATGGCTTGTGAAGTCATTGTATGAAATTTAGGCCATCATGGTGCTATTGGTTATTATGATGCTAACGAGATGGTTGATATAGAGAAAGGGATGCAAATCATCAAAGTGAAGTTATAGTATTGGACCTCGAGGGAAGAGCAGATTGTCATATAGATATTGTATGTTGGCATGCAGGTATATAAGTTAAGGATTATTATATGCATTAGGGTTATATACATTAGGTTTATGAACATTTATTTGATGTTATGCTTATATTCATGATAGATGTTAGATGATTAGTGTGGTTCTATGCACATGTGTGGGATAGTGATGAATGATAGTAACATGTGGTTGTATGCATTACTTTTGTTGTTTATGTTAGATAACTTGATGATTAGGTTAACTGTTATTGATTAGTGTGATATACAAATTATTGTTGTTATATGATATTAACATGATGATTAGGATTACTTCATTGAGATCTTGATGTTATAATTTGGATTGGTCATATGCGTGATGGTTATGTTCATTGAATTGAAGATCTTGATGTTATGTGTAGTGTGCTAACCTAGGTTGACCTATGCAAATGGTTATGGTTGTGATACCCAGGTATGAGCTGACATATTTGTGATATGGTGTTGTACATACATATGTGATTATTATGCATGTACGACAGATGCTTATGAGATTATAATGTGAACACGTGAGTTAGTTATTGTTATGGATATAATGATTTATGTTAATATATTATGAAGTTCTATTGTGTTAACCTAGATTGGTTGTGAAGACGAGATTGCCTACCTTGAGATGCATTAAGGTATGAGCTTGCTTATGTTACCTACCTGGTGTTAGTCTATTTGATTATGACATATATTTGGTGTTTGAGTGTTTGGTGTCTATCTAATTTAATTAACATGGTATGTTGCAAGTTGGTTGAATGTTTGATGAATTGCATAATATCATTATGTATTCAAAAGACCATGTTTTAAGATGATGGTACTAATACATGTGTTAAGACAATTGGTAGGAACTTGAGTGTAGTAGAAGTTAGTTTTCGTATTATCCCTAATGACTGTGAGTTGACTATGGATTATGACATGATGGTTAGTCTTGGTAAAGGTTGATTTCAAATTGCTAGATATGATTGTCTTGATATTAATTTGGAACATGTATTTGACATGTGTGATTAGTTGCACAGTAACATTCTTGGAATTAGTATGACAAGGTAATAATTTGTGTGTTTACATAACTAACAGTTGGGTAATGTGACAGCGCATTGTAAACCCCGATTGCAAGAAAGTAAAAATGGTAAAGGAAATGAATTGGGCAAGAATTCCTTTGGCTATATTTGGAAACCCTAATTCCAAATGAACGAGTTCTTTGCATACAAGAAGTCTTCCTTAGCTTAATCTTATTTTACATTATGTGGATATGTGCTAGATTCACGAACATGTACTTGACAAGTATATTAGCTAGTCTCTAGTTACAAGTGCATCTCTCAATATAATTAGAGTCCCTTCTGACATGGCACACATGTGATCAGATACAAGGCAACGTACTTGGCACAACAAGATAAGGTAATTGGTGTATTGCTATGTTATATATGAAATTATTGTTATGTGTTTATTGTAGTATGATGTAGGGGATCGCATGACAAAGGAAATTGCCATGAAAGCTTGAAGAAGGCTCAAGTTGAGCTTTCCTTGGGAACCATGGGGATCAAGTCATGGTGTTTGTTTTTAGTCTTATGATTTTGGCCTTTTGTTATTTTCCTGCACTTGATTTCCAATTTTTTTATGTCTAGTGCATGATCATGCCACTTTGTTGTGGAGTCGTGTTGTTATTTATTTTCATGGTTTTCTTCTTGTTTGTTTCTTGTCTTACTTTTTATTTTTTTAGCCTTGGGAATTATTTGGGGAAATAGGAAAGTTAATGGATCTCAAGGAGAGATGTGTGGTAGTCAAAAGCTAATGTAAGGCTTGGATGAAGCTCGATGCATGAGTAAGCATAGTGGAAGGTAAGGCTATGATAGTCGGTTGGACTGGCTAGGTCCATTGTGGTAAATGGATGGTGGCAGTATAGTCATGAGAAAGGTAATAGGAAAAGGTAAAGTAAATGGATTTGAGGCATAATATGCCTTGGATATGTTGGGAACTGTTGTTCTCAATGTTGCATATGTGTTGCATGAATAAACGAAGTTCCCTTAACATAGACCTTATGTTATCTGATAATTATTTTATGATCACGATTATGCTGATGTCTATATATGTATACATGAATGTATGTATGTCATTGTCTACAAGGTGATGATTGTTTTATGCTAACAATTATATATGTATCTATCTATCTATCTATGTCACTTTCCGGCAAGGATTGTCAGGGATCATTCCTGTGGAGCAATAATTGCTTACAAAAGTGAATGGCATGAAGAGGTTCTTGGTTTATGAGGAATCAAGTGGGAAGAGCAGTCATCAAAAACATATGAGGTTAGTATCATGTGGTCATGAATTGATATTATGTGATTATACTATGTCTATGTTATGGACAAGTTATACCAGGGGATACATCAACAAAATGAAAGGAATGTGGTATGTAGCATGTTGGGACAAGAATGGGTGGGACACTCGAAGAAAGGTTGCTTGGAAGAGACAATATGGTTGGAATGTGTGGTACTATTGTTATGCATATGTTGTATATGTTCTACATGTTCCATCTGTGATGTTGTACACATGTGATGCTGTGCATATATAACGTGTGTACATGTTGTTTATGCGATGTTATATACAAGGTGTTAGCATAGATCATGTTGTATGAATGTTGCATATTCAGTGTTGGGTATAGATGGTTCTATGTACGTGTTGGATATACAGTGTTGTATACATATTGTATTCTATGGATGATGGTTATGCGGTGTTGTATGTGTATGGTTCTCTATGCATGTTGGAAATGCGGTGTTGTGTACAGATGATGCTATGTACATGTGGTGCTAGGTACATATGGTGTGGTTTGCATGATTGTACAAGTGGCGTTGTGTGCATGTCGTGTTGTATACAGTTTGGAGAAGTGGGATTGTGTGTAGGTGGTGTTGTGTACATGTCATGGATGTGGCACTGTGTACACGTGGTATCGCGTCTATGTCATGCATGTGGTGCTATATACATGTGGTATTGTGTACAAATTGTACAAGTGGCGTAGTGTACATGTGGCGTTGGGTACACAATGTGCAGGTGGTGTCATGTACATGTGATGTTGTGCACACATTGTGCAAGTGGTGTGATGTATAGGTGGTACGATGTACATGTTGTACATATTTCACTAGTGCACACATCATATTGTGTGCATGTCATACATGTTGTGTTGAGGGCATGTGGCACTATATATGTGCTTTGTGCAGGTGCATGTATTGTGTGGTGTTCTACATTAGGTATATATGTATTTGGTTGTGTTTTATGTTAGATGTAGGTGTCTGTATTTTGTTATGCACTAGGTGTAGGTGTATGTGTTGTACGTAAAGGTAGGTGCATGTATTGTATGGATTTGTATGTCTTGTGTGGTTCTATGTGTGTGGATCACACTATGCATATGTGCACCTGGTTGACGAGAAGGCACTAGGTGTTTTTCGAGTGTGGAAATCAATCTAGTACGTGTACATAAAGAACAAAGGAAGAAGTAAGGATCGATTAAAGGATAAATATCAGTATATTATTTTTGTTTTACTATGCATGTGATTTATGATTTTGGTATATGATGACGATATGTGATCTACGATTCTAGTTTATGATGGCTACATGTGATTTATGATTTTGATCTATGATGGTTATGTTCTCAACTAACTTGATTTGATATTTCTATACATGTTGATTTGGTCAAATATGGTAGTTTGAATTGTTGTGACGGGAAGAAAACATGATTGCAAGTGTACATTATTGACGAGCTACCAGTGAGGTATGATTTGAAGTTATTTCAATTTAGTTTAAATCTAATGGAAGTTACGTGCTTGGTACAAGAATGCATGACATGCTCAGTTGGGTGGTTGAAATTGAATGCAAGAATTAGAAACAACAGTGAAAGAAATTGGAACATGCAACAGTATGCTCATAGAGCACTTTAGGAGCAGGGCCATTGTGGGGCACTTGTACCCAATTGTGTCCATTGATTTCCATGAGTATGCTATGACTAGTATGATGGTTTTAAGGTAGGGCTATGCCTTACTTTTTGTATCTTTCGATCGGAGGAGTGCTTGCCAAGCGATGGAATTTCTGGGATGGGGGTGCCAACAAAACTTGCACTAGTACAAAATGACTAATTAGTTACTAGAAAAATAATTAAAATTTACATATAAACGACCATCTTTCAGTCAGTGACCAATAGTAGCTAATTTATAGTATCTTGTAATGTGACCAACTTTTATTCATTTCTAGCTTAGTCATTAATCGGTTTCCTCAATTTTACCATCTAGTAGTATATTTAGTCATATATTTGGTCATTAATTTTTCATTGGTTTAGTCATTAATTATCGCAATTAATGACCAAATATGCAACAAAATATATTACTATATGAATCCTCGAGAGAACCAATTAATGACCAAAGAAACACGACCAAAATGTTGGTCGTATTATAAGATATTGTAAATTAACTACTAATATTCATATATATGCAAATTTTAGTCATCATTTGAAACCAATTAATGACCAAAGAAATATGACTAAATTTTGGTCATGTTATAACGTATTGTAAATTAGCTACTAATAGTCATATATATGAAAAATTCAGTCATCTTTTTAATAAAAAAAATTTCACTTGCATTAGTCAAATATCGTTTTTTGGTATTTTCATATTCACTATATAAACAACTGATTGAGTAGTTTCTATTCATTTCATTTAATTCATATTCATTATAAATGACTAATTTAGTCATATATTCATTTTATTTTTGTTCATCATTAATTAGTATAACCTACTAATTTGGTAGTTTTAGATTGATTTTATGTGTTCATTATTAATCAACATAAATTAATTAGTATGATTTTGCGACTAAATTTTAAAAAATGTCATGGAATGTGCATGTTTATCTAATACGATAACACAATGTTACATATGTTTATTACAAAACTAAATAATATCAAGTGCAAATAAAAACAATTTCAACAATATAAATTTTATTATATAAAATATTAAGTATTACAATATGAGTTTCCAACTTAATATTGGTTGGACTACAATTTACACATGAAATATTGTTTCATCATTTTAAAACATTATCATTGTGTTGCCAAAGTATTTCAAGTGAATTCACCAACTTTGTAGGCTTGACCATAGGTCTCTATTAGTGCATCTTACCCAAGATATTGGCTCTAAGGGTATCACTAGAGAAATTCTCTTCTCTCTCTTTGTCGCTCCAATGTTATTGTTCTCCTCTTTCTTCAATTGCTGCTTCTTACCATCAATATCAAGTTCCTCTCCTCAAAATGAAAGAAGATGCAATGCAGAGTATAAGACATGAAATATGATGAATACTTGAATATAACATAAAGTAGACTATAAAAGATTTATATGACATATACCTCAACATTCAATAGTGGCCACTATGCAGCTAGATGACCTATATAAACAAAGAAAATAAAATGTCACCATAGAAAATAACACCTTAGGAACTTAGTATTCAACCTTAAACAAAACCTTAGGCACAATCACACCAACTAAGTTACATGTTAAAAATATCAGGCAACGGATAACTTGTGAAAACAAATGGAAAAAAAAAGATTGGTGTTAAAAATATCCTTATTGCTTCTTCTAAAAGAGCCATGTTCCTTAAATTTGGATATTATTTTGCCCATAGTAAAAGTTTCTTGATATTATGACCTATGTTCTTAGGATCATGAGATTGATCCAACATCATATTGGATTGCAGAGAAAAAATGATTGATCTTTCCAAGGTGAGTACCTCACTTGGCTCAATGAAGGTGCTAGTTGCAAGTAGTGTCAAAACCTTAGGGAAGTAGAACACTAAGACCTAAGAAAATATAGCACCACTGCTCCACTGAAATAAAAAATTTCTATTCCACAATAGCCTCTACAAGTACATTTCGTTTGATGGATATCACACTCTCAGAGATGATTGTCTAATACACTGAGAAGTGTACATATATTGTCACAATGCCCATCACAGTCAAACCCTATAGTTGTGTCCTGTAATTTTAAACATATTATACTATTTAATTATAAATTATGATTATCATATAATTATTAGTTTGAGTAATTAGTCTAAAATTTTGTTTTTAGTATTTTCGTATACATGAAAATATTTAGGAAAAAAATGTACTTTATGTGACTAAATAATTTCGAGTGAATCTAAATACATAAGAAATTATGGCTCCTCAATGTTTCTCTAGCAATTATGCTCTCATTGTACCAATTGCTCCCATTTCCTCTACTGCTTTTGGTGCATTTCTCTTTGATGATGTCCAATGCCAATGCAATGGATATTTATCCTTGATGTTTTTTTAAGCCAAAGGGAAGCTCCACAAGTAATAACCAAAAAGTAACCTCAAATATATTATCGGGGGCCAAAATGCAGTAATTATTTGACAAGCCAAGAAAAATTTCACGTTAATCATCTTCCGTTTAATATTGATTAATACTTTCTTTGCATGATCATGTAATACTAAAGTGTCAGGTAGGGACATTTAAAGTTAGTCATCCATCAATATCACCTTTGAGAGTGCTTAGTAGTTAATACTTGTTATAAACATATTTGGGCACTCCAACCCCAATCTTATATGTTGATAAACTAGGGTTCTTGAACCCCTAAAAGAGTTTTTTCATAACCTAAAAGAACATGGTCATCTGATTATATCATTCCCAAAAAGTTCCACCTCAAAAACCATCCATAAATGGGCTAAAGTGAACCATACTGACTACTACACTGGCCAGGTGCGATGCATAATGAGTGGTACACTGCTCAGGTGTGATGCATACTAATTATGCCTTCTATAGGGTACGATGGGTGAGGATGGACAAATGTCTGAGACAATTTTCTAGGTGGTTGCTCATGGAATCTTCTAGAAACTTCTCCTATGACACTTGCCTCTTTGAATTCGCCCAGGGATGAGCAAGAGATCCAAGAAATCTCCAAGTGGAACCAAATGTAACAAGTGGAATGACAGTAATAAAAACCCCAGATATGACTCACACCCTTGCACACATCTATAAATGGATCCCTCATCTAAGAGAAAGAGTCTGGAATATTGTGAATTGCAAGGAAGTGCTGATAGTTTGTAATTGAGGAAGGAGCATTGTATTGTTGGTGAGATCTTGCTATTTCATGACGTTAAGAGGGATTGGTGCTAGGAGGATGATGCTTGATCAGACAACTGGGTTGTAATTCTCCCTTATATTTAATAAAGTTCTTCAAGTTTTCTTCCATATGATTGTGCAATCGTGAATGTTATCATTTGTGAATGCTATTGTATGTGCAGTATATGTTTGATTCTGTAATGTTTATGTTATAATAGATAAAGATGCTTTGACGGTTCTTTGTTACTGTGTTTCTAGAGGTACTCTCCAAGAAGGTTAAGTATGGGGAGGAGTTGCAAGCTCTGTCAAGGGGGAGAGAGATCAAGCAAGGGATTAAGCGGAAGTTCAAGGTTGGTTCCATTATCTTTCTCTTATCTGTTATGCATAGAAGAAATCATGAATTGCTTTAAACTATTGTTTCTAGGGTATCTGCCAAACCTAGAGGGCTAGTCGTTCGATAAGACACTAGTTTTCCCAGAAACAAATTGGCGACTCCACTGGGGAGTGAATAGATTTTTTTTTTTTGTTATTGTTTGTTTTATAAACTATAGAAAGAGCCTGAAGTTAGCTAGATAGCCTTCAAACTACTCTTGCTCTGCAATTGCATAGTAGATGAACGTTGCTTCAGTCAATCTCTGGTTTATTTTATGAATTAAACATTTGACTTACAAGCATTCTAGATGCCCTTTTGGTATCTTAGTAACCTCTCAAGACATTCCTTACTACTTTGCTCTTTACTATCCATCATTGCTCAACTTAAGTCACTGAAGGCAGTTGCACATCTGAGCCAAAACCCACTTCAGTTGTGCTCCCTAGCCCATCGCATTATCTGTCACTGTAAACTAGTATGCATTGCACCTCTCGAGTGTGTAAAGTGCGATGCATCCCTATTTCTATGAAGCTCGGGTGCAAAGACTGACCGAACCTATTTCCATTCTAGAAATTGGGGGTTTTTATCCTTGTTTTCAGTTTTGTTTAGTTGTTTTTGTTGCTTATGAATAGTGCCTCATTACTGAAACCTCCTTGCATCACATAGATCAACCTCCCTTAGATTATTATTAGTAAATGTTTTTATGTATTTTTTCATCATTTACAGTCCTTTGTCGAAAAGTTGCTTAGATCGATCTGTCACTTTGGTACAAAAAATGTCCTAACTGTCATTTTGTGTCGAAAAGAGAAGTGTCGTGGATTCTTCCTTCCCTGGATAGTCAATTGAACTTTTTTTCATGCATTTGGCTTGATTTGTTTTTATTCGAAGTGTCAAAAGAATTTTTTATTCAAAATTGAAAAGTGTCGTTTAGTTTTCCTTTCTCTTTTGAAAAAGAAATTGTCAACAATGTCATTTTGAAAGAAATATTTCAGATCTTTGCTGCATTTAGTTTTCCTTTTTGGCATTTTTTACATTAAGCAGAATGAAAAACAAATACATACATTTTCATTTGCATTTAGTTTGTCTGTGAAAAATGATTTAGGAAAATGCACCAGCGTGTGCTCTTTGTTCTTTGTTTGAAAGAATTGTAATCTTCTTTCCCTAGTAGCTAGGATTTTCATTGCTCAAAATAAACAAAGATTGTTTATCATTATAGATTGCATTTTAGGAATTTCAAATCAACATCACGCAGTGAACCATTGAAAGGAAAACTTTAAACAAGATCAACTCTAAAATAAATTTCAATGAACCTAACAACACTTTGGAACTTAACGCAACACATCTAGAGGTCTAGGCTAGAGACGTGTTCCGATGTCGTAAAAAATAGTAACTATCATTTTCATCGAAGGTTGGGTTATTTCTCCTCCTTGTTACGACAAGTACTGGCATGGACTTGTGCTCCCCGTACCATCGAGTATATATTGGGAGACCACAATAGGCTTATATCCTTCATCTATAGGAAGTGTGGAGTACTAAAGAAGGTATGTTTTTGGTAATTATTTCAGCATCTTTTTGTTAGAACTTACAAACCTTTTGCATCTTGAACTTAGAAAACGATAAGGAATTATAATAAAACATGTGAGATTAATATGCAAGATGAAAACATTGACAATTTTCATTTCCTTATGCAGGAAGAAGGAAAAACAAGAAGTTGCCGTTCCAAAGGAAAGGACAAGAATGGGTTAACCGCTATCCCTTTTTGACAGGAGATAGTATGCAAGCAAAGCAAAGCAAATCAAAGCGAATCAGACCTGGAAAGGAAGTGGAGATATCGGCTCGGTGCAGGAAGGAAAATAGATGACTGAGGACTAGCGGCTAGACGAATCCCTCAGGATCCTTAATCCTGAGGGATTGCTATTTTATCTATTTCTGCACTTAGATATCTCTGTCTTCACCCTTATAAAAGGGGCAGAATTGTTGGCTCAGGAGAGATGTTGTTATGTTTTATGTAATTTCCTTTAAGATGAAAACTTTGATCATTGAGTCTCGTTAAGAACTGATCTATTGTAATTTCACTTTATGCATTAATACAAACTTGGTTACTATTTCATCTTTGGGTCTGGAATAACTTCAAGCGGTGTACCCCTGGAGGCTAAGGGCCCAGCCCTGGAGGACACTTGCTCCTATACTATTACGTTTGGTTTATGCATGGTTTTATTATCGACGTTATTTGGTAATTTGATGTGTTTTGTAAGTTTACATCACATGCTCTGTTATGTTTAAATTACTAAGGTTTCTAAAGAAAAAACTATTGTATTGACTCTGCACTGTATCACTGTTCCTTTAGGTGTTGGTATAATACTGCTAGTCTTTATAGAATACTGTTACTGTTTAATTACAGAGCCTTTGTGTTGTGCACTTGTTCATTAATATCACGGATTTCATCTTGGAAGTTATGTTCTTTGCGATTGCTGGATCTATAAACAATGATGTTCTATTTTGAAATGCAGTCGTACTCTTTCTAACTGAGATTGATACTTGGATCAGATTACTATTTAAGTGTGTTGTGTGTATATATGGTTTTCAAGTGTTGTTCCATAATTCATCAGTAATCAATGTTGTTCCATTTGTGTGTGTTATTCAATCCGCCCTTAAGAGTGAAGGATTGTCGTTTGATTCCTGTAGATTACGATTAGTGCGTTCGATCTTATAGACTAAGGTGTTACAGCTTGTTACACTTAGTCCTTTTTCTATTTCTTAACTGTTGTTCCATTTTAGGTTTGCTGTTCCATTTCAGGTTTTCTGTTCCATTTCAGATTTGTTGTTCTATTTCTTAATTGATGTTCCATTTCTTATCTACCGTTCCATTTCTTCTCATTTGTTATTTTGGCATGAAGAACGATCTCAAGCTGTAGTGAGCATTGACATCTAATGTCCGGCTCCCAGATCCACAATCTGTTCTCTCGTTTCCTTTTTCATCAGTTTCCAAAGGGATGGGTTATTGCTATCGAACCCTTGACTGATAAATTGCTTAGTTTTCTGAATGTGTGGTTTAATCTTTTGAAGTAGTTAGTTGTAAACAAGCATCCGTCTACTCTTGTATTTTCAAACATTGTGCTACTAGCATTACTCTCACAAATGATAGCGTCAGACTGAGACACTCTTTAAAATAACAAAACATTCCTGGATTGACATATTAATGTGTGGTAATTAGAGGTGAAAGAGACCCTTTTTATAGCTCCACATTTTGGCGTTGTTGCCGGGGAAAGAGTGTAGTCATTTGTTCTTTTTTTTAGAGTAGTGTACGAACCTGCTAGGAAAGAATTGGGTTTTGAAAACGGAAGGTAAGAACCTACATGTGGAGCATGTAACAGCCCTGCTCCTCTGCCCGCTTTCCTACAAATTTGCTGTTGTTTTGTTTTGGATAAAATCTAGTAGTTAATTTGTGTGCATGACTAAGCGAAAAAGCCAGAAAAGAATTCCAAACCTCTACCCAAGCTAGAAAAAGCTAAGGGGTCGGTGACCCTTGGCCGACCAACCTTCATAGATGAAATCTTCAAGAAAGCAGAATCTCAGCCCTCAGTAGGACCCAGAAAAGTTATTTCTAAACAACCTACTAGTTCCCTTCAGGCCACAGGATCGCCATCTATAGCCTTTGCTGAGGTGCATAGTCAAACTGAAGAACAGGACTTTCAAGAAATTGAAAATTCTACTCCAGAACTATTGCAGGAAGCGAATTTTAGTAATCTTTGTGAAGGAGGAGGAGAGACAGGGGAAACCGAGGAACCGAGATCTCCTCTTAAGACAACTCAGTCATTGAGCAGCCCAGACAAGGGAAGTGCTGCAAAAATCATCTTTGAAGAAACTCAATCTCATCAAACATTAAGCACTCTCATTATCCCAGATAGAGGAAGTGCTATTAAAACTATTCCTGTTAAAGCCATTCCCTCTCAACCTAGGAATACCCTCCTAGATATCCCAGAAGGTTATTAGCATATATTCGATCCAATGGCTCAAAGCCATCCAAACACCCAAACCTCTACATTACAATACCCTATAGTGGATTTTGCAGCAAATGCGCCTATGAAAGCAATCCCTCTTCATCATATCCCTACATTCCACATTCTTACATCAGAACACCCGGATGCATTTTTATTTGAATTCGATGTACTGTAAATAGTTTTAGCTTCTGGGGGTCAGTGGTGTAATCATATCCCCTACATTAAAAGGTGCTGCTTTAGGATGGTTTATGGGATTAGGTGGCGGGGTTATAAATAACTGGGATCAAATGAAAGAATCTTTTTCTAAAAAAATATCAGGACTATTGCAGGTCTAGAGAACTGAAGGATGAAATATTCCAGATGATAGCTAGACCAAACGAAACATTAGAGGAGTATGTGGAACGTTTTCAGTATAATCTAGAAAGATCCCCTTATGCATCACTGCCTTTACCTGATAATGTTTTAAAAACAACATTAATAAGGGGCATGAAGGAACAATGGATTGAAACATTAAACATTATGGGAAAAGGAGATATTTATCAAGAAAGTTTTGCTGACATTATTAATTTATGTATCAGGAGCTCGAGAGGCAGCACAAGAGTAAAACTGGAAGAACATGATCATTTTGTAAGAGATAATAAAATTTGACAGAAGGAGTAACGCGTGTAGAAATTGAAAATTTATTGGAAAATTTTAAAACTGATATACTAGGGACACTAACTACAAAACTTGATATTATGTAGGCCAAACAGAAGCAAATGGAGGCAGAACAGAATTTGGCAATCTTTTGTCCCCGAATGCAGGAAAAAGCATAGCCATAAGGAGTGTCCACTGGATGTAGTCCAAACATGCGCCATCTGCACAAAAGATCACCTTACGCAAAGTTTCCCCTCACTTCTTGGATTAAAAGCAGTATATAAGGAAGCAGAAGAAGAGCTAGAATCGGTGTATTTTCTCAACCACCACCGTCAGTGGCAACCGTGACAATCTGGTATGTTTCCAGACCCAACTTCTTCTTTTCAGCCTCCGCATTATAATGCTCAACAATATAATATGTGGCAAAGTCAATTTCAACCCCCGTTTCCAAACTGGTCACCACAATCGTTTCATTCCTCAACCCCGTGGTTGAATCAGGCAAGCCAATCTGGTTGGCCGAATCTTCCTTATACCCCACCATATTGGCAAAGTAATGCATACCCACCACAATGGACTCCCCCTACTTCACAAAGTTCAGCCTGGCAGACAAACTGGCAGAGACCATTACATCAGCCAGTAGGAACCATTCTGCTCCCTCAACCTACACTGCCAGCCTTACAACAAAATCCCCAGTCTAATCTGAGACTGAAACTCCCAGCCCAACCCAACCCCAACCCAAATAATAGACCGGTCCAATCTATCCAAATCATAGAAACACCAGAAGTAGGAGCCGATCTGAGAGAGTGTAATGATCTTCTGTTAAGATCTGAGCGTATTATTGGAACCGAGGGAGATAAGATAGTTCAGGTTGAAAATCAGTTACCCAGAGAACATCTGTCACAAGAAGAGGGTGTGAATAAGCAACAAACTCATAATCAAGCAACCACATCCTCTCCCTCGTTCCCAGAACGATTAGTCATACCTCGAACTATACAATATCTTGATTTTGACATTCCGGGAGAATTACAAAATTTGTACATAAAAATTCCATTCCTACAAGCCATTCAAGACATTCCGATATACGCAAAAACTATCAAAAAATTGTGCATAAAGAAACCAAGGAGGAATATAACAAATAATCCAAGAGTCCAAGTAGTCAGCACTCTATCGGACTTATTATCAGGAAAAGAAACACCCATTAAATACGAAGACGTAGGAAATCCAATAGTAACTGTCCAAATTTATGGTCAAACCCTTTCCAATGCCTTAGTTGATCTAGGAGTTGCAATCAATATCTTAACAACCACTACTTGCCAAAAGCTAGGCATTACATCTGTAGAACCCACCTCTACCTTGCTAGAATTGGCTGACCGATCTGTGGTTAGGCTAGAGGGCACACTAAATGATGTTATGGTCTCTGTTGACTCCTGGGAATATCCAACTGATTTTCTGATAATAAATCCCAAAACCCGACTTGATGGACATCCATTGATTTTAGGTAGACCTTGGCTTGCCACTGACGATGCCTATATTGGATGTCGGCAAGGAAATATGATCATAACCAGAGGAGCAGATATCAAGAACTTAGTTCTATATCCACCAGTGCAGCCAAGTGTCACAATAGTCAAAACTAATAGGCACCCTGTATCATACCTTACTAATAACATTAGATCTCCATTAACTATACAAGAGGCACTTGATTTCAAAGACCAAACAGAAGACGATGGCATTAATAATTTCATTAGTCAAGCTGAACTCACATCCCGCACACAATGTTATATGATAAAAGAAGCATTTAATAGTGAATTAGAAGAAGATCCTCTTAAAGATACACATGATCATACAATACCTGTTACCTCTGTTGCGAATAGTAAAATTGTGGAAATTGAACCGGGAAAAACCTTACACATTAATGCCAACCTCACATCCGAACAAGAAATGAAGCTCATCGATGTGTTAAGGAAATATAAAGAAGCATTTGCATGGGACTACCCTAATATGAAAGGAATTGACCCCCAGTTACGTACACACCACATTTACATAGAAAAAGATGCGAGACCTGTCCGTCAGCCTCAGAGGAGACTAAATCCTCATCTAAAAGATGTGGTAAAAGCTGAACTTCAAAAACTTTTAGACGTCAATTTTATCTACCCTATCTCTGATAGTAAATGGGTCTCTCCGCTTGTGGTGGTACCAAAAAAGAATGGGAAATAGAGAATCTGTGTGGACTACAGAGGGCTAAATAAAGCAACACAAAAAGGCCACTTCCCTCTCCCATTCGTCGACCAAGTATTAGACACTTTGGCAGGAAAGAAATTCTTTTCTTTCCTGGCTGGCTTCAGTCGATATAATCAGATTCAGATTTCCCCTGAAGACCAAGACAAAAATACTTTTACTTGTCCTTGGGGAACATTTGCCTACCAAGTTTTACCTTTTGGCTTATGCAATGCTCCTGCCACATTCCAAAGGGCTATTGTTAGCATTTTTACAGACTGAATACATGAAGGACTTGAAGTATACATGGATGACTTTACACCATACGGAGATGATTTCGATCGAGCATTGATACACTAGAAAAAGTCCTACAACGCTGCATTGCTACCAGGATTTGTCTAAGCCATGAAAAATGTTATATGATGATGACGGAAGGACTTATCCTAGGACACTATATTTCAGCAGCTGGCATTCAGGTAGACCCAGCCAAAATCGAAATACTCTTGCATATTCCCACTCCTACAACTCAAACAGAGGTACGCAGTTTTCTTGGATTTTCTGGTTATTACATGAGGTTTATAGAACATTATTCGCATATTGCCACACCTTTGTATGCACTAACTGGTAACGTTGATTTTCTTTAGACAGAAAAATGTGAACGTGCTTTCAAGGATCTGAAGAAGCTCGTATCCACAACCCCAGTCCTTCAAGGACAAAATTGGGATTTTCCATTCCAGATATCATCTGATGCCTCAGATACAGCCATTGGAGCGGTCCTTGGTCAAGAAGAGGATAAAAAACCATATGCAATCTATTCCATCAGCAAAAATTTATCCCCTGATGAATTAAACTACACTGTTACTGAAAACGAATTTCTAGCTATAATACATGCTGTCAATAAGTTCAGACATTACATTACTGGATATGCTATCATCTTATACACAGATCATTCTACCATAAAATATTTAGCAAAAAAGCCTATCACAAATGGCAGAATAACTAGATGGCTGATTTTATTGCAGGAATTTGAAATTACAATCAAGCATCGACCTGGAAAAGAAAATCCTATAGTCGATTTTCTCTCAAGAATGTCAAAGCCAATTGATGCAGCAACAGTTGAAGATCAATTTCCGGATGATCATCTGTTTGCTGTGGCTGTTCAAACACCCTCGTATGCTGATGTTGCCAATTACCTAGCAGTAGCTAAACTACCAAAGCATCTAACCCCTAATGAGCGGAAACAGATTGTTCAGCGGAGTACTCGATTTTCTTGGATTGGGGGCTATTTGTTCCACACAAGGGCAGACATGCATATCAGGAGATGCATTCGAGAAGATGAAATCTTTGACATTTTAAAAGCCTGCCATGACGGACCATGTGGTGGACATTTCGCCAATCGCAGAACTGGACATAAAGTGCTGCAAATAGGGTATTATTGGCCCACGATTTTCAAAGATGCAAAGAAATTCATCCAAGCCTGTGATAGTTGCTAGAGAGCAGGATGCCCTGGTCAGTCTGATGAGATGCCTTTGAAGCCACAGCTAGTCATCGAACCATTTGAGTGATGGGCTATTGATTTTGTTGGACCAATTAACCCATCTTCAAACCAGAAAACATATATTTTGGTGGAAACAGAATATGTCACCAAGTGGGTTGAAGCAGAGGCATTTCCAAGAGCTATAGAGGACTCTGTCATACAGTTCCTGTTCCATCTATTTATACATTATGGCCTTCCAAGAGAGATAATTACAGATGGTGGACCATAGTTTGCTGGGAACAGAATAGCTGCAACACTCAACAACTATCACGTCCAACATAAAATCACTACTCCATACCACCCACAAGCAAATGGGCAGGTAGAAAGTAGAAATAAAATAATATAAGCAATCCTAATGAAAACCATTGCGTCACATAGACATGATTGTGCTGCCAGACTACCTGAAGCACTATGGGCTTACAGAACAACATGGAGAAGTACCACTAGTTACTCACCTTATCAATTAGTGTTTGGAAAACAACCTATTTTCCCCATAGAATTCGAAATCCAAACATTACGAACAACACAGGAAGTTGGCTTAGATCTAACTGAGGCACAGATTAATCGATTACAGAAGATCAATGAGCGGGATGAAATTAGGCTCTCTGGACTTCAAAACACTGCCTTGATCCAACAACAACGAGCTAAATGGCATGATGCTCTCATTAAAAATAAAGTCTTCCACGAAGGTGGCTGTGCTCTTTTGTACGACTCTAGGTTTTAGGACTTCCCCGGGAAACTCCAGACTTGTTGGTTGGGACCATACGAAATCTAGAAGGTACATGACAATCGTACCCTTACTCTAATCAGTATTGACGGTTCTGGATATGCCTTCAAGGCAAATGGCCACCGAGTTCGTCCCTATCTCAAACCACTCACTCGGGAGTCCTTCTACTAGTAGCTACGCCGAGACTCTGATATGGAGATTTTGGGGAAGGAAGAGAAGTCTTCCGCACCTGTAATTGACTAAGGAATTTATTTCTTTTTATAGTTTGTACATAATTTCTTTTCTTTTGTTGAATCATTTTTGTACATATTTTTTAATCAATTTTTTGCCGTTATTATTTTTTTTGTTCCTTTTCTCAAAAGAACAACATTCTCTTCCAGCTGTTCCTATTTGAAAAGAACAACACCCTTTGAATCAGCCGTCATTTTGTTGTAATTTTGTTCTTTTTCTTTATTTCTGTGTTCTGTTGTACCTTTTCCAAAGGAACAACTTTTTTTATTTCTGTTGTTCCTTTTCCAAAGGAACGACATTTGTGTGTTCTGCTGTTCCTTTTCCAAAGGAACGACATTTGTTTGTTCTGCTGTTCCTTTTCCAAAGGAACAACATTTTCGATTTCTGTTGTTCCTTTTCAAAAGGAATGGCATTTGTATGTTTTGCTGCTCCTTTTCTAAAGGAACAACATTTTCGATTTCTGTTGTTCCTTTTCCAAAGGAACGACATTTGTTTTCTTTGCTGCTCCTTTTCCAAAGGAACAACATTTTCGATTTCTGCTGTTCCTTTTCCAAAGGAATGGCATTGGTGTATTTTATTATTCCTTTTCCAAAGGAACATCATTTTCGATTTCTACTGTTCCTTTTCCAAAGGAATGGCATTTGTTTGCTTTGTTGTTCCCTTTCCAAAGGAACAACATTATCGATTTCTGTTGTTCCTTTGGAAAAGGAATGACATTTGTATGTTTTGTTGTTCCTTTTCCAAAATAACATCATTTTCGATTTCTGTTGTTCCTTTTCCAAAGGAACGACATTTGTTTGCTTTGTTGTTCCTTTTCCAAAGGAACATCATTTTCGATTTCTGTTGTTCCTTTTCCAAAGGAACGACATTTGTTTGCTTTGCTGTTCCTTTTCTAAAGGAACAACTGCTATTCTTTTTCCAAAGGAATGGCATTGGTGTGTTTTGTTGTTCCAAAGGAACAATGTTTTAGATTTCTCTCGTTCCTTTTCCAAATGAACGACATCTGTGTGTTCTGTTGTTCCTTTTCCAAAGGAACAACGTTTTCCATCTTTGTTGTTCCTTTTTCAAAGGAACAACATTTGCGTTTTCTGTTGTTCCTTTTCCAAAGGAACAACATTTGTTGTCTTTTGTTGTGCCTTTTTCCAAAAGGAACACCACTTGCATTCTTTTGCTCTCCCTTTGAAATAGCTTGTTCCTTTTGCTATTCTAAATTAAGGATGCATATTGTTCCTGTTTTTTCAAGTCTTTTAGAATACAGCTATGCACTTATGCAATGGATACAAAATCACAACATATTGAAATCAGTGAATCATAAAATCACTATCTTTAGAAGAAACTGCTCTGAATTGGTAAGGGGATAGAAGGAAGGACATGCTTATTCATTATCTTTTGTTGTCATTGTTCTACTAATTTTTCTTCGATTGGTTATCTTTATCATGTTGGTCCCTTTTAATCCTCTTTGATTATTATTCAGGAATAAGAGCAAAGGGTTTATATCTTCCTATTGGGATGTTAAGACTTCTTCCACCATTCCTCCTCTTAAAGAGTGTTGAACCACCCTTTGTGTATAAATAAGGAAAGTACTTTATGAAAAAGAAAAAAAAGAGCAAACATCACTTATAAGTTGTCAAATGCAGGATAGGGGGTCTGATTAAGAGCCAACGTACCTTGATCATGAGGACGAAAGTGAAGTGGCATTCCCACTATGGCCACCACACCAGGGATATGGTCCAAAAGGTATATCAAATAAAGAACCCTTGGAACAGGAGGTCTCATCACGAGCCGACCTGCCCACCTTTCGCTCCTTCCTCGTGAGTGGCATTATGGCTAACTCGTCACCAAGCCAGCATAATGGCCTACATTTTGACATCACACAACATTTCCTAAGCATACACAAAGGATCATGGTTCCATAGGTGAAATAAACAACTATGCCAAGGTTATGGACACCTGTTGGCAGCAGAGCACGGTTAATGATATTGAAGTCACATTATTTACACCAATAGGTGTTTGGTCAATTTAGTGATGTCTAAATTGCAACTTTTAAATGTCAACCCGGGGCTTGTAAGCTGATGAAGTGAGGTGTACTGTATGTACTTAGGCAACTATTTCTTAAGCTTTTGTCGTTTTTAACTTTTTAAGTTTGTTTTCAAGTATATCTCTCCTACTGTGATGTGATGGAAATGAAATAAGGCGAGTGAAGTGTGTGAGATTGTGATGAGCTTTTTATAACTTAAAAATATTCTACAAGAAAGCTTGAATCAACAACTGAAATGAAATCAACTCTTGAAGGAAAATAAAGGCATCAAATAAAAGAGTAATGACATTGTTCCAGTATCTCTGCTGCTGCAAGAAAATGAAGATGAAATCTATGTCAAATAAAACTAAGCAATGTGAAACTAAAGGAAATCTACATAAAAGAAAGACTAGTCACAAATACTCTAAATTCTTCTTAACCTCTTGTCTTTTAGTTGAATATATCATGTGAGAGACAATTAAAAATAAGCCAAGCAATTGTGATTTCTTGAACAAATAAACCAAGTTGTGCTAAGTGATATTTTGGTCCTCAATGAAGATATTAAATGATGAAGAAGGAACCATCAATAGATAACAACTTGATGTCTAAAAGTAGAATGAAAATTAACTAAATGATAGTAAGGAAATAAAGGCTACAAAACAAGGAAGGTCAACAACATAGACAAGATGATCACAAGTGTCACTAGTTGTGAAAAAGAAAAGAAAGAAACTGTCCCGGGCACACCTAAGAAACCTGTATAACACACTGATCAGTCATGGAAAAGTACAGAAATATAAATAAGCAGAATTCAAAGTTTATGTACAGCTATTATACATGATCAAAACACAACAATCAAAGGAATTATATACATAAAATGAAAAAAAGAAAAGCAGGAAATTAAAAAGTACTGTACAGGCCTTCAGTAAACAGAGGCCCTCTGCCTACTCCAGTCGGTTCAACGATCAATTATACGCTCAAATGGAAAACAGTCTTCTCATATATTATGCATCAAATAAAAAGTACAGTGGGGAGTTCAAAATTACATATCAGCAGTTAACAACTAACTATCCAGCGTTCAAAGACGCTTTATTTATAACAGAGGAAAGCAAACTAACTTAATGCAAACTAAGCTATTCGAGGAGCTGTGCAAAAACACGTAGTCTTGTTGCGTCCTCGGATTTAGGCAACGGTCGTTGTGGGAATTCAATCCGCTGTTGGATTCATGTTTCCCACCATCTTCGTGACTGAGGACGATGCCACCTGTTCTTCACGTGCTCTAAAACAGAACACGCAGAGCCGTGCCACCGCCAATGACCTCTGTTGACCGTAGTTGCCTCCTCGTTGACCACGGGTTTTGATGACTGGTTTGGGTGAGCTGGAGGGACACACACCATGTCCTTGGTTCCACGAACTTGCCCATGTGGCTCTTCTTCCCGGAGGACACCTGGAACATATCATTTAATAAAACAGCTGCAGAATCCGGGATTGGCTGCGGAAACCCTGTGTGAGCTGCGGAAATGCAGCACTTTAAACCAAAATTCTAAACCAAACATAGTCATTAGCATAATTAGAAAACCATGTAAAAAGTCCTAAAATACAATGATTTGAGCAATTTGATGGAGGGAATGAGTGGCAAAAGAAGGAAATGAGTAGGAAAAAGAGGCTGAGAGGATGTATAAAGAAGTGTAGGTTTGAGGCTCAACATACCCCCACTGTGAAGGTGTTGCATGTCCTCATGCAACCAAAACTTTGTCATTGTTTTTCAATCCATGTGCTCAGATGCTTCTGCCAAAACATCTAGCCTTCTTCTCTTTCTCCTTGTTGCCAAAATTATCCTTGGTTTCTTGACTAAACACCTTAACCTCAAATTGATCAATGCCCTGCTGAGTTTCTTACATTTCCCTTTCAATTTTCTGTTCTTCTTCTGCCAGAGTCCTAAGTGAAGCATTGTATTGTCATGGACCATTTTGTCCACTTTGCTTTGTTCTTTCAATGCTTCGTTTTCTTGTTTAATATGCCAGTTCAGGACTTCTAGTTCAAACACCTCCTGTTTTAAAGATTTGACATGTTCATTAAGAGGCAATATAGTGCTTGGACCTGCAACTGATTGCTCCAAGGCCTCCAAATAATTGTATACCTCCTACTGGTCAGGGTCAATTTCAGGTGATCTTCTTGGGCTATGTTCAAGATCAAATTCTGTTTGAGGTTCTGTCTGAAAGGGACTCTCTTCGCGTGGAGGAGTGGACTCAAGGTCAAGCTGAGCTGGAGCCTTTTTAGGTGTAGCTTATCCCAAATCAATGAAATGTGACTGTTTTTCTTTAGTCACACTCATTTTTCCCTTAAGTCTACTGCTTCTTCTCACCTGTACACTAGTGCTCTTTTGCTGGGCACTCTATTTTTCTTTCTGTTTCTTCTTTGAGAGGGCAGCAACTTGAAGTTGTGCTAATCTATCAGCCAAGGTTTGGGAGTCTTCTTCTACTGAAGGTTCAGGTGATGGAGATGATTCATGAACAATTGTTTTCCCTTTATCCTTTTTCTGTTTCTTGGTTTTATCTCTCTCCTCCTCTTCTTCTTGGGTAGTTTCCTGAGTTTCCACAATAGGAGGATCCTGGGCAGCAACATCTCTCTTCGTTCTCCTACTTCCTTTTGGGATTCTAGGAGAACTGCTAGTGGAAGCTTCAATTACTTCTTGGAAATGATTCCTGACTAAAAACTTTTCCCATGTATCCTTGTGATTTTTCAATTGGTCCTCTATGAGAATTCTAATGAGTCTGTGATGATACAAGTGGGGTTCAATATGGCCTACATTCTTTTGGACAGTGGAACTCATTTTCTTTAGGCTTCTTAGCAGAAAGTAGGGTAGATTGATGGCATGGCCTTCCATGAAATTCATCATAATTCTTGCATGGTACATATACATGGTACCAAAGCGGCCCTCACATGTAATAAACTTTTGAACGAGTAATAGCAATGCAGTCCATTCTTCCTTAATTACATGTACAAGAATCCCTTTAGTAAATATTGAAGTGTCCATACCTGGGTTCTTGAGCATGTTCTTCCATTCTTGATTTTCCAGCCCTCTGTTCTTCAACCATCTATCTCCCACCTAAGGTAGACTGGTTGCTGTGGCTATGGTATTCTCTGTTATTGTAAATTTCAGGTCCCCTACTTCCACGGTGTTTCCATTGAAGGACCGAGCAAATGCCTTCGTTACCTCCTTATCATATCCTCTGAACTTTTGATTGAACTTTAACCATTTTGCTTTCTTCAATGCTTCCTTCGTCTGAGGATATCCTTCTAAATATTTTGGACCTTCGGGTTCAGCTCTAAGAAGCTTTCCCATCTTCGGCTCTCAATCTTTGGCTAAAGTTTTGACTATGTATGGATGCTCAGGGAGGATGCTCACAAAAAAACGGATGAATTACGGCTGTAAGTGGAGTAGCCGCAATGCAAAGCGTATTACAGACTGTAAGTGGGGTTTGGAATAGAGTTGTGGAGTTTGCAGCGGAAATGGGAGTGAAAATGGTGTGAGTATGAGGGAGTAGAACACAAAAATGAGTTCAAATGCGTGCGGAAATGGAGTGATAAGTGGATGGAATAACGGCCGAATCCTTTAGAGCCGGGTGGCTTCGCACACGTTTCAGTATTGGCTACGGAAATCATGGTAGTGAAGAGACGTAGTGTAATAGGTCACTTCTTCGTATGTCCAATAAATGAAACCGCAGTCCCATTTTGAGTTTAAATTAAGAGTGATCATGAGACCGTTAGAAGGGTATGAGGTGGATGAAGGATTATCGTGGAGGAGAAGTGGGATGATCTTTGCTGAATCATTGCATTTAGTGGCTCTTCCATGATTTAATAACTATGCATAAAATGACATTAAATTGTTGTTTGGAAAAGATTTTGATCATACCTTCATGAGTTTTGCCATTTGTTGATTAAGGTTGCTGATCCATTATTTCTTTTTGATCTTGCAGGTGCCTCATATCCTTGCTGCCTTTGGTGATGATGATGTGAACCTTTGACTGAGATTTTCCTTTGGAAACAGAGTGCTGCTGGCTGTAGATACAGAGTGATGCTGGCTGTGGAAATCGTTTCTGGCTGCGGAAACGGGTGCGAGCTGCAGAAATGGTTTCCAGTTGCTGAAACTAAGAAATCTCCCTTTTAACTGCACAAAGTTAGTTAGGAAAAGACTAACTGAATGGAAATAGCCCTAAAAGGGACTTTTATTGATGGTATGAGATGGAGTGAATGGAGTGAAGTGAAAAAAATGAAATGGAATGAAGTGAAATGGAGATGAAAAATGATGAAGGTGAAGTGAAATGGAATGAAGATGAAGGATGATGGAAAGAGAGAGAGATTTTTTTTTTGGAAAATATGGAGTGTCAGGTGTCCCTAATTTTCACTCCATATTTTCTGTATAAGACCGACAATCTGAGATTGGTTTTCAGGCTTATACACATTTTTTTTTTTTCAATTCAGAAGAAACAGAGATTAGGCTGATGGAGGAGAATGATTCTTCTCCACTAGCCTCATTGCATAATTTTCTTGAAACATTTTGACAAAGTCCTCTTTTGAGAGTGGCTTATGATAAATTTTCAATCGGTGGCCATTCACAATGAGAGGAGTTTGAGACTCATCAATAGTCTTGATTCGAATTGCTCCATTGTTAAAGAATTCATCAATCTCATATGGCCCAAGCCAATGAGTTTGAAATTTCCCTTTGAAGTCTTTGAACTTTGAGTCAAACAGTAACGCCCAATCTCCCTTTTGAAACTTCTTTTCTTTGATATATCGGTCATGCCACTTAGTTCTTTGGTGTTGAACTAGATCGGTCCTTAGAATTGCATCTTGTCTTATTTCATCTAGCTCATGTAGCTGCTCCATTCTGTGCTTTTGGGCTTCTGATAGACTCATCCCCAGCTGAACTGCCATCTTGAAGGTCTTGATTTGAAACTCAATGGGG
>APFE031198846.1:0-15176 GCA_000404065.3 Pinus taeda
CCTAGAAAGCTGCGAAGCTCTGTTAGAGTGGTTGGAGAGGGCCAATCCTGAATGACTTGGACCTTGGCTGGATCGACATGCACCCCCTGTTCATTAATGATGTATCCCAGATACTGAACCTCGGCCATCCCAAAAGTGCATTTCTCCAAATTGGCACATAGCTTGTGTTGCCGCAGTGTTTGGAGAACCTGTCGGATGTGGTGAAGGTGCTCTTCCCAACTCTGGCTAAAGATCAGAATGTCATCCAGGTATACTACTACAAAGGAGTTGGTGAATGGCCGCAAGATGTCATCCATTAGCCTCATAAAGGTTGCAGGAGCATTCGTCAATCCGAAAGGCATGACCAACCATTCGAAGAGGCCCTCCTTTGATTTGAAGGCAGTCTTCCACACATCTGAGGGCTCGATTGGCACCTGGTGATATCCTGACTTCAGATCGATCTTGCTGAAATATTTCTCCCCCTTTAGTTGGTCTAGGAGGTCATCAATCCGCGGGATCGGGTACCTATTACGGACAGTGATCTTGTTCAGCACCCGATTGTCAATACAGAGTCTCCACGTCCCATCCTTTTTCTGTACCAACACTATCGGGCTCCCACAGGGCGAAGAACTCGGACGAATGTGACCTTTCTGCAGGAGCTCCTGAATCTGCCTCTTGATTTCATTGTTCTCCAGAACGAATCGATGATAAATTGGTCCATTGGGTAGCGGCGCACCTGGGGTCAGATCGATGGAGAGTGCTTGACTTGACAGTGCAGAGGAACCCCTACCGGGGAGGTGAAGATGTCTTCGTACTCCTCCACAATCTTGTCCATCTATAGCTGCCGTGCAGAGGGACCCCGTTTGGAGGCTACGACCACTGTCTTCCTCTTCTCTTGAGGGCGTATCATCAGGAAAACAAATTTCCTGGTTTTGGAAATGATCTTACTGCATTGTTTTGCAGTAATCAAAGAGATGGCGGCAGGTGGTTCTACCTCTGGTATCCTGAACAACTTATTTCCCAATGTAATAATAACAGCACGGGGCGTTGATTCATACACAGCATGTCGCTTCCACAAGTATGGTTGTCCTAGTAATACATCACAAACTTCAAGGGAGCAATGTCACACAATACCTCATCCGTGAAGGCTTGATGTTGTACGGAAGGCGACATTGTTGGCTCACGCGAAGATCTCGTCCTTGGTGGAGCCACCCAATGGTGTATGGTTGTGGATGTGCTGTGGTCGGTAAGCCCAACCGCTTCACGACCTCTGCCGAGATGAGGTTCTTTTGACTCTCGCTATCAACAATGAACTGTATCGGGGAGCCCTTTACCCACATCTGGGAGTGGAAGAGACGCTCCTCCTCCTCTGGATCTTCGGGTTCATTTTTTTGGATCTTTGCGGTGGCAACAGTGGCGCTGGGGTCCGCATCAATGATCTGCTTCCCTTTTTCATACCCCTTATCGGGTTCTGACTCAGAGTCGGAACATGCATCTGATTCTGAAACCTTTAGCTCAGCCACCAGTGACTGCTTGGCGCGACACTCACTTGTGTTGTGAGTGGAGCTCTTATGGAACTCACACCATTTTCCCGTGTCCTTTTTCGGCTTCGCGGCACTGTTCTTTACTTGCAGCTTTGGCGGGTTTTCTAGGGTTCCCCCGCCTTGGATTTGTCCTTTGTTCTGTGGTTTAGGGGCGCCTTTCCCTTGCTTTGGATTTAGAGATCCAAAGTCTCTCTTCTTTTGTTTAAACTTCTGCTCGACCTTGACGACATATCAATATGACGTGCCGAGCGAGGAGATGTTCAGGAATTCTATTTCTTCCTGAATGTGCTTGTGCAGGCAGCTGTGGTATTTGAGTATCAAATGCTGCTCTGTATCCTTGATATCCAACTTTGTGCGAAGGGTATGGAAAATATTGGTGAACTCTGGCACGTCTTGGTCCCTTCCCTGCCGCAGCGTGGTCCACTTTATGTATTCATCCTCATAGCTTCCAACAGGGTAGTACTACTCCTTGATGGCATCCCGAAATGAATTCCAGGTGGGTGGGCTGAAAATAGTGAGCTGGTACTTTCATCGTTATGCTCATAGTAGGTTTCCCACCAGTCCTTGATGTGGGGGGCTGCTTTGAGAAGAGCGAAAACAATCTTTTCCCGACTCGAAAATTCATGAACAGAAAAATAACCCTCTCACAAATTTAATTATTTATCTACGACATCCGTGTCTATTTGAGCCTCGAATATGCAGATTTCAAAATTTATTTGTACCGTAAAGGCCGTGGCATTTCCAGAGTAGCAGCTGGAAGCCGATGTGTCGCTTGTGGGTAGCCGCTGAAGGATCTAGGCAAAGCTGTCCATCATCACATTCCATTGTCGTTCGAGGGATTCTTCGAGCAAGATTTTGATATGATCTCCTGCCCCCTCGTCTTTCTTCTCATCTGCCATGGGAGGCCGTCGGGATTTGCGAGGCTGGTCTTGCGAAGGTTTGACCAGTTCAAGCCCTAACTCCTTATATCCCGACCTCGTTGTGGACATGCAAAGAAAAACAGAGAAAAAAAGCAGACCCCTCTGATACCACTGATCCGGACTTAAACAGGAATGCAACAAATTACAGAGATAACCCTATACACAAATATGCAGTGGAAATAATACTTCATTTCATTAATGGAAAATACTGAAATATGCTTACAATCAGAAATGGAAATAAACTAGCTAGGGCGATGGTAGCTTATCTTTGAGAAGAGATGTGTTGGCTACATGCCTCTGAACTGACTTACAATGAGGCTCGAAGGCCTATTTATTGTTGAGAAACAATGAAAAACCCTTCACATTCCAAAACCTAACCCTAGGAGATGAAACGCCAAACTGTGGGCCCCGTTTGGGGGTAAGTTGGTACATCAACTTCCCGGGGTCGTAACTTTAGCATATGATCTCCGTTTGACGCGTACAATAGCTCATTAGAAAGATCTATTCGAGCACTATCATTGTTGGAATGGCAACACCGGTCCATGTTCCATGGACCCGTGTTGCCCTTGGATTCCCAAAAAACATCGTTTAGGGCCTCAAAACAACTCCGGAAGTTCGAGACCCGAAAAACTGCTAAAAATAGTAAGTTGTGCTACAATTAAGGAAACTGAAAATGCTGAGAAAGACAATGGTGGGGGTCCAGGTGGACTTGGCAGGTGGCCACCAATATCCACCTAGATCAAAGAATAAGATGAAGATTCAAGATATTTTGTCCAAAATCAGTCTTTATTAGGTTCAACATTCAAAATACAGATTTTTCCTCCCTGCGCACTCAATTGTAGGGGCCCACACACTCAGCTTCAGACTTGCCAAGGTCTCCATGTACTTAGCTGCATGAGCCTTCCCCTTTTGCCTAAGTACATGAAATAGAGATTTCCTCCCTTAGTACTTACCAAAAACAATAATATCTTAGTTACTTCCTTTAGACTTGTTATGACTCATCTCTCTCTCTCTCTCTCTCTCTCTCTCTCTTTATATATATATATATATATATATATATATATATATTATATATATATATATATATATATATATATATTTATATATATATATATATATATAATATATTACTTACAATACCATGGTCTGTGGCCTATGTGTGAGTCTCAAAACTGACCTATTACTTACCCAAGCAAGGGGCTAAAATCCCCTTTGAATCCTACTTCGTTTCATGCTCCACTTCCACATTTCATGGAGACTTTACATTATTTACAAAATATATTACAAAAGTTGGTTAAACTAACCCAAAAATGACCTTGGGGACCCTATCCCAACATTTGCCTCAAAATCCCATTCCAGGAGTATTGCAGGTAATTGTCCCACTTACATCATAGGTTACTATCCAACCCCTTGTTTCATATTTACCTCAAGTATCTGGTATTCAATCCATTCCTACCATTTCTTAAACACCCCAAGGTTTACCATTTCAAGGGCCACCTTTCCAAGGTTTACCCTAGAGTCAGCATGTTCAAGGACCATCTTTTCAAACTTAATTTATCCAAGGTCAACCTTTGCAAAATCAACCCTTTCAGTGATAGTTCGTCCAAGGTCAATTGGATTAGAGTATCCCTTTTTAGAATCAACCATACCCAAGTCATACATTTCAACAACCTATACAACTGCAATACAATATGGCTCATTTGGGATATCCAGGTAGTATACAGATTCCAACTGCTCAATATATCCCAGGATATCCTAGATATCCTCCTCCTGGTATGGGGCTCATCCCTTAGGGTTATCAATATCCATCTTAGGATCCTAAGCAAACGTTTCCCTTCATTGCAACTTTGTATTTGTCTGACCTCTCTCAGTTAACTAATGATCCACTTTTTGGTTTGCCATTTTGGCTAGCCATTCCTACTAAGTTTCCTAGTGATATTCCTAACATGTTATGACCTATCATATTTGGTGCACATCCAAATCATTAATCAATGATTTTATTAGATTATCACTTTTTCAACAAACATTAATTGGTTAGGAAGCCAAATGGTATGTAGAATTGTCATACACTTCTTTCAGTACATTTAACGCCCTTGTTATAGCTTTTTTGACCCATTTTCAATTGCCCATTTGATATGATAATGGAACTGAAATTTCAACTTATTTGAAACAGTCAATGTCAACCCATATCTCAGATCACATTCATGAATGGAGACAAAGACATTGCTTACTTAAATTTTACATTCTAGACCAAATTTTCGTTGAATGGTTCATAAAATCTCTTTTACTAGTAATAACTGAAGATGTGGCCAAAGGGGGTGTTGTAACTGAAGAGCAAGTAATTACTCGTGCTAAATACCTTGATCTTGTTTATACTCAATCTGTTACTTTCTATGAAAATATCCCAAATTTACCCTGATCTAGTCAAACTAATCCAACTCTTACAAGATCACATGCCACATATGGCATGATTGGTTTTGTGATCTAGAAATCTAAGAAAAAAAAGAAAAATTCTAAGAAAACTCATATTTCGGCTCTACCAGATTCACCTGAAGAAGATCCTTCTCCCGAAATTACTTTGGAAATTAACACCATGTAGTCATCTATCAGAAAAGGTAAGCAATTTGGAGATAAGAGAAAGGGAAAAGGTAAAACTAAATAAGGCACTCGTTCAAAGGAGAAATCAAACAAGACCGAACTATTTGATGAAAAGAGGAAACCTCAGTATCCTTTCTTAATTTGTGAGGAAGATCATTACACCAAGAAGTGCCCACATCACGCCAAAGTTTCCAAAATTTTTAAAATTTCACCCACACATGTTGTTTTGAAGGATCCTTTTCCTCTTGAACATAGTAAAATAATTTCTCATGACCAACCCTCCTCATCCCCATTAGTATATATCATGATGATGTCTTCCAGAGTTATGGTAGGAATGAGATCCAAATATTACATGTCAAAGAGTCCTGTTGAAGATGGAGATGAATCTGGTTCACCTGATCAAGATTCCAAATCTACTCCACCTTCTTCTAAACCATTACATATTGAAAAACAAACCCTGATATGATAACTTGTCCGCCTCCTAAGGGTATGCTTCGAAATTCAACCTTTAATCCTCATGCAAGGGCTGCTCAAAACTATAACATCATCAAAGATTTGGCTATATCACCTTCGGAAATGTCTACCCCTAAAGTGCTGGAAACTTGTCTAGCACAAAGGAAATTATTATTATCATCCATAGGAGCAGTAGATCCTCAAGACTCCAATTTGATTGTTTTCAATCTCAAAAATCATGTCCCGTGTCTCCCACACCAACTGGCTTTTCAGATACCCGTTCACATCAAAACTCAACGAGGTTTTTGAATAGTTATTGATGAAGGAGTGTTGACATGTACTATGTCCATTGTATGTTGGAAAGCCTTGGGTTCTCCAACGATCAATCAATCTCCCACGACTTTGAAAGCCTTTGATGGAAGAGGTTTTCATCCGTATGGACTTTTAAATGATTTTCCAATCAAATTAGAGGGAAAAACGGTTGCTATAGACATTGAGGTTTTTAATGCTCAACTTGACTATAACCTTTTGCTTGGTTGGAGCTAGACTTATACCATGGTAGAAGTAGTCTCATCATATTTTAGGATGACTATGTTTCTTCACAAAGAAAGAATTGTGAAAGTAGGCCAATTATCCTACTATACTTGAGACCCTAATTCCTTTGGTAGTATCCCATTTGTTGGAAAATCAACCACTCCATATGAAGAAGTTAGTGTTGGTCTTCTCAAAGACTCATATTTGATTGGAACGTTCACTTTCCCTCCACCCATTTTCCATCATAATGAAACACATTTAACATGATTAGATCAAGTACTTTCGAATCAGGATATCTGTGGAAAGTAACTTCAAAATTGGAAATGATATTATATGGTGATGAAATGCCTTGTAGCCCTTTTGAGTTACCCTATGAGGAAATTTAGTCTTTTTCCAACCATTAATATCTAAAAACAATCGAATGAATACAATTATTGATGAATATTCTCATTTTCACATTTGGAACCAATCTCTATGCCTGATCCTTTTAACAAAGATTTCTTAACTGATGAAGGGATTATGGAAGTTATGACCTTGGACGAAATGCCATGGAATGATACTCGTCATCATTCAACTTCCTTGCCATCCTTTGACAAAATTGAGAATAATTTCTCACCGATGTTTTCATCTGAGACCCTTAGTGATCCTCAATGTCTGATATCTTCCCTTTCTTCCAATTCTGAACAAAATTTATGGAACATATCGGACACAATACCTATAGACATCTCAGTGAAACCAAAGATAACTAAAAGTATTCATACAGGAGCTTCTTCTTCATTAGAAAAGATTCAAACTTACAAAGCCTTATTTCAAGATTTCCGTGACATTTTTGCCTAGTCGTACAAATAAATTCCAGGAATTGACCCTAGCATAATTGTACATGAAATAAAAATGTATTCAGATGCTAAGCCAATTAGACAATGATTGCATCCAATACATCCATAAAAAGTTGTTGCTATCAAAAATGAGGTTGAAAAATTGTTGAAAGTAGGATTCATTTACCATGTTCCTTTAACCGATTGGGTATCAAATATTGTACCCGTTAATTAAAAAAAAGGAACTATTCGAGTATTCATTTATTACTAAGATATTAATAAATCTTTTCCCAAGGTAAATTATCCAACTCTGAATATCGACCAAATAAGGATGAACCACACTGGCTGGTTTGAAACACGTCAACCAAATATTGGGAATGTGATTTTTTCCGAAAATCTTCATAAATCGACCAAATTGTCGATGACAATGCTGGAAATGAAATTTTTTCCCTTCATGGATGGATTTTCTGGCTACAATCAGATAAACATACTCCCTGTCAATCAATATAATACTGCTTTTATATGCCCATGGGGAACTTTTTCTTATCGCAAACTCCCATTTGACCTAAAACATGTTGGCACGACTTTTCAGTGAGCCATGTCTTATGCATTCCATGATATCAAACACATTGTCTATCCTTATTTAGATGACCTACTGTCATTCAATGAAAAGGAAGTATCACCCATTACACTTAAAAGCAATTTTCATTACGTGCAGACACTACAATATACACTTGAATCCACACAAATGTGTGTTTTGTGTGCAATCAGGTCAGCTTCTAGGTTTCATCATTTTAAAAGAAGGCATTCATGTCGACCCCCTCAAGGTAGAGGCAATTTTGCATTTTCCTGCTCCTTCTAGCCTTACTCAACTCCAAAGTTTGAAAGGGAAAGAAAACGTTTTGTGTAGATTCATCCATAATTATGCTGAACTAACCTAGGGTTTTACTCGACTGTTGAAAAAGGGCATTGCATTTTTTTGGGATGAGCTTGCTAATAAATCTTTTGATGCATTAAAACATGCACTGACCAATGCGTTGTTACTGCATCCACCCGATTATCATTGAGATTACTTTATGTACTTAGCTGCATCAAATTCCACCATTGGGATGGTGTTAGTCCAAGAGGATGATTCTAACAATGAACATGTGATTTACTACTTGAGGATTCTCACTAAAACTGAGATTAAATATGCACATGTGGAGAAGCTAGCCTTAGCAACTATGCAAGTTGTTTAATGATTCCGTCACTATATACATCCCCAAAAAACAACTGTCATTTCAAATTGCAACCCTATAATGTACATTCTCACTAAACAATTGCTAGGGGGAAAATATTCCAAGTGGATAGTTATCCTTCAAGAGTTTGATTTGGAATTTGAAAAATCCAAATCAAAGAAATCTTTGACTTTAGCTGAACTATTGTTTGATTTTCCTCATACTAATATAGAAGGTGTAGCAAAAGATTATTTTGCTAACAAATCTCTCATTCTTATTAGTACGTTAGATCCGTGGTATGGATACATAATTATACATCTCCGAATGCAAACATTTAGGCCTAAGTTATCCAAAACTGATAGTTATCGAATTCGATACCAATCCCAACAATACAATATTATTGGAAACACTCTTTATCGTTGTGGTGTCGATTCTATATTCCGACATTGTTTAACTTTGCAAGAGGCTGAAGAAACATTAAATCACTGTCACGCTAGAGCACGTGACAATCACATGTCTGGGTATGCTACTGCCCAAAAGATATTACGTGCTGGATATTTTTGGTCGTCAATGTTTAAAGATTTGCATTACTACATTCCACAAATGCCATAATTTCCAAATCTATGATCGCAAAATGCGAGAACCTCAACCTCCTCTTCATCCTATCATAGTTGTTGGTCCTTTTTCCAAATGGGGCATCGACTTTGTCACCAGTAACCCTCACTCGACCAGGGGGCATGGGTATATTATCCTTGCATTCAATTACTTTAGAAAATGGGTCGAGTCAATGCCTACATATAGAGACGATGGCGAAACTACAACAATTTTCATTTTCAATCATGTGACTGCTCGGTTCGGTGTCCCACAAGCTATTATTAGAGACCATGGTAATCATTTTCATAACTTTATGATGGTAGAACAATCCAGATAACTTGGCCTTCACCATGATATCTCTACTATGTATTATCTAGAAGCTAATGGTCAGGTCAGAGTGGTCAATAAAGTTTTAACCAATATGATTAAATGGATAGTTGGTATGCATAAAGGGAACTGGGATTATATGCTCTTTTTAGCACCATCGGCTTATCGTACTACTGTAAAAACATCAACCGATTTTAATCCTTTCGAAATTGTTTATGGTTTGGAAGTAGCATTACCTATTGAATGTGAAATCCCATCCCTGAAACTAGCTATCAAATTATGACCTACTACCTCTGTGGATGAAGAACGCTTTATACATCTAGCTCATTTAGATGAAAATCGTCGTAATGTTGTACTGGCTAGCGAGGCTCACCAGAAATGTGTCAAAGCCTAATATTAGAAAAATGTTAATCCTTGTTCACATTTAGAAGGTGACCTAGTCTTGGTTTATGATCAAGCTCATGACAAGTTATGTCAAGGGAAATTCAAGTCCATGTGGCATGGCCCTTATATCATAAAACGTGTATTAGCTAAAGGTGCCTATGAGCTAGTTGATTACGATGGTATTCCTTTGGGAAAGCCCATAAATGGTCTTTACCTAAAGAAATATTTTTCATAAAATTTTGGTGAAAATTTGTACATTATTTACCGTTTTTTAGGTATGTGTGACAGTTAATGATTTTTACATTTGCTACTGCTTCTCCTTCTTATCTCATTTTTACACTTGATTTGCAGATGTCGACGTTCTCTTGGAATTGCATTGGCTTTGCTAATGGTGCTAGTTGTGGTACCCAGAATTTATCTTCCACAACCTAGGTTATCTACAAGGAAAATTTCAGGATGGAATTTTTTCTTGAAGTTTAAAAACATTGGCGAATCTCACTAATCCCTAATATGCAAACTATAAAATATTATTGATATATTTGTAAAATTATTCAAATTTATAATGATTTTATATATAGTCTCTGTATAATGTTGGTGATTTTTAAGGTAAAATAATTTTATATTCTGAAATTTGGGCAAATCATCTTATATAAAAATTGGAAATTAGTGAATCTTTTTTGTGGAAAAATCATGGAAAATTAGCCCACTCGGCGAATATTAGCCCCTAAAATTTTCCATGGTTATCTATTCACACAGTGATGAGCTAGTCTCTATTCATGGAATATGTCTCGGTCAAACAACGAACAATATAGTGGATTATAGCACAATCATTGAGCTATTAGTTAATTCCATCACATTTGGTATTTGGCATTTGATTGTTAGGTTAGATTCACACCTCGTGGTATTACATTTAAATGGTGTCTATACAGTAAGAAGTTCAACCATGCTAAGAGTATTTTTATGAGTTTGTCTCTTGGAAAGTGATTTTTATTACATCAAATATCAACACATTTTGAGATATTTAAACACATTGACATATGCATTGGTGAATCATGTGTTAAATAGACATTTGAAACATTTGTAAATTAAAAACAATATTCATTCATAGATTGATCGAGATAAACATAGCTAAACAGTAATATATATTTCATTAAAATAAAATTTGTATAAAAGTGTGTGTTTACAAAATCTGTCATCCGAGGACATAAGGCCCCGTGGCGTTTTATTTTTTGAATATGCTAACACCAAAAAGTCAAAATGTGGTCCTGGAAACTAAAATATCTAAGCATGATGATGCTCATGATAACATACGGTAGCACGAGAAACTCAGCACAACAAATGTCTTCAAGGCCCTGAAATCCAAAGTACATATCTCTAATAGGTGCATTGAATGTCATCTGTCCCACCCTCTAGGATATTAGAAGTCAACCTCTCAAGATTATGCTCCAACTCTGTTAGGATATCCTCTACGTATGGGTTTGCTTTCGCAGAGCTATAGGCTTCTCACCTCATCTATCATATCGCCTCAACCTGGTTTGTCAAGTTGGACCCACATTTGCACATGCATTTCGAATGATTAGCCTTTGAAGACCAAAAACACATAAAAATTAAAAAATTGCAAATATGTCAAAATGAGAAGTTCTCACCAAGATCACCCCATTGAGTTCATGCTCTCTTTCCCTCCATTCCATTTTTACCAACCAAATGACCCTGAATAACCATTTTAAAGCAATTATAAACATTTTAAAAACTCATCTCATGTTTTTATAGCTCAAAAATTGTTTAAAAATTAACCTCTGATGCCTGTGTGACCGCCCTTTTATGGATAGGGCGCAACTGCATGGTTTTTCCCTGCATAATTACACATAGGCAGTGACTTTCCATGTGGAAAATTTATCATCTTGCGAGCCTAATTGAAAAAACCCCGTGCAGGGCCGAGGGTGCATTTCTAAAAAATCAAATTAAAGCTAAAAATGAAATTCTAAATGGATAAAAAGCTAAGTTAAGGAGATATCTTCTACCTAGAAGAAATGGTGCTCGATTTCGTCCACTGGTTGGCCCGAAATCGGTCCTGGAAGTCTGGGGGTAAAAACTCCTCTCTCTGCTCTCAAATAGTAAAATTGCAAATGGTGAAAATAATTTACTTTTTCCCAATTTTATAAGTTTTTTGGAGCTAAAAAATATAATTTTTTATGTTTAAAACCTTTTTGGAGGGAAAATAACATTTTTGAGTGGTTATGACAACTTCTTGAGTTGAAATGTGTAGGATCGTTTATGGAGCAAAAATGAATCATTTTGATATTTTAGCAAACTTTTATCACTTTTCATGCTCTTAAAAAATTATGAAAAGCTAAAATCATGGAATATTCTTTTAAGCCCTTTTTCGAATTTCTCAAAATGAAAATATTATCGAGTAATTGCTTGTTCGAACTCGTAAAAGTAAATGAAAAAACCATCCACTAAGTATAAGTTTACCCATTTTCCAGAATGAGATAGGATTGTTTACGAAAAAGAGATACGTTGTCCGAACATGGTCAATAGTGTTCTCTCTTGTATTATTTTATCCTTTTTTTGGCCTGAGAGACTAAATTGACAAAAAAGAACTTGATGGAGTCTACCTATGTTATTCTTTCGACTCTCTAAAAATGAAAAATGGCAAGCTTTATGTTACACAGTAATTTGTCACTGCCTTCACTCTCAGTCCTTCTACTGTGTCATGTGTCCAAGTCAAACATGCTCATATTGAACAAATGCTCCCTTATGCTGCCAATCGATCCACTTTTCCTAAGTTATCCACCTCATCGCAACTATGGACTTAATATATGCACTGAACGACGCTCATAAACAGTCCAGCCGTGCTGTCAGCAGAAAAGTACATCTATTTCCAGTGACAGTCTAATTTCATGCCCTGTCGCGAGGCTATTTGATATCGTTGGCGATGATCTGACTGGCTACATTGCTTACTAGCGATGTCAGCGCTGGAGATCAGTTATACACTCGCAATGATCCAGATTGGGCGAATTTGTTCCAATGATTGGCCTTCTAGATGACTCCCGACCTGGTTGTTGGCAGAGTTTGTGCCACCCTTCCTTCCCTGGTATGGCAGTTCCATCAATTGTGCTACCTTCCTTGGGGATAAGCTCTCTCTTCCACCTTTGAAGGAGACTCCTTCTTCTATTTAAACGCTCACCTTTGCTATGATTAGCTAGTTGGTAAATTCTTAGATTGAACAGTGTTGTTAGTGTTTTTGAGTTTGATAGATAGCTGGTGTGGGTGTGACAAGTGTGAGAGTGTTGATAGATTGTGGAAGGTTGTGAAGTGCACTTGACTTCATGTAAAGCTTATGAGTGAGAGAGAGACTTTGTGTGTTGGGAGATCCATCTTCAAAGAGTGAATGCTTGAAGAACATGCTGGCTGGATTCCTCTAAGAAGGTTTACAACATCAAGACTTTGGTTGTAAGATTGCCCTCAGCCTTAGACCAGAAGCTGGATGCAATAATTTCTGGTATGAAAAGGCTAGGTGATAGGGTAGAATCCGTGGAAAGAAAATCTTCATGGGAAGCACCAGCAAACAACCCTAACAGGACTCCAAACTTTAGAAGGAACCAAAACCCTAGTGGGAGCAAAGGCAACAATGATCCTGAAATAAGACCACCATTTCAAGAAAACTACGCTGAAACATCCACATCAGAGGAATAAGCAGAGGACACTCATATCCACCTAATGGGCCTTGATAATAAGCACCAAGTCTTCCTGAGCCAAGAGGATCATGATGAAGAAAATACTAAACAATTTCAGACAAAATTAGGGGAATCATTTGATTTCAAACAAGGCTATGACACTGCTGTTTATGAGGTTCATAAACAATACAAACTAAGGAGTAGGACTGTAAATATATCACAACCTGAGAAAACCAAAGACAAACTACGGCCTAAAAGTGCCATAGTAACCGAACCAACGAATATAACTGATTCACCCACAAGAGAAATAATTATTGAAGATATCACTGAACAAACACCAGATTTATCAGCTACATCATGTGAATATTTCAACCCAAGAAAAGGGCCTCCAGAGGTGATCAACAAGCAAAAACCCCAAAATCAAGAGGAAACCTTACCAGACAGAGAAAGGAGACTCGCCCATATTGCTAAAACACAAACTGAAAAACCCTTTGACTTAGAAACTGAAATCGGAAAACTGAAAATAGCCATACCCCTGGCAGAGTTAGCCAAAAATGACATTTACAAACAGCAAATTCAAAGATCTCTCCAACTCACTCATAACAAAAAACAAAGATGAATGTGGACAATGTTAATGTGTTGTGATGACACCCTCTGAAGTCTTTGGCCCGAAGTTTGATGGAAAATTAGCAGGCTTCTGAATTCTATACCCTTCTATGTTTAGCCTTGCAATGTGCATGACTAAAATATTACACAATGCAATGTTTTGCTCAGGTGCATCTTCATAACTTAATGCTAAAATCTGTAGAATGGAAAGGTTGAATTTGGATTATCATCTAGACCATTACAAGGACCTCTTTCATTTGATTTAGTTCAGGTTCAAGTTCTAGGCCTGATAAAGGATTATGTGTATCCTTAGTCCAATATCCAAAACAAAATCAAATCTCTAATGGAAAATTGTAGTTGTTGCTTGATTTATTCCACCCAAATTATGGATGTACTGTCAAGATCCATGGAGCTAAACTCTAGGGGTCTCTTCAACTAGACATGTCTTATGCTACTATCACAGTCTTTGGTCAGCCCAAGAGATTGTATAGAGAGTCATTGATGAAATACATGGTCAGTAGTACAGAGAAGCCTCAAAACTTTCCCATATATGCTGTCCACTCTGACATACACTCATACATCCTTTTCAATGACAATACAGGCAACAACAACAACGAAGAAGTCCAGATAATCAAAACAAATCGACCTGCTGAACAAAAAGATCCTGATATACAAACACTGGCTAAATCAAACAATGCGAATATTCAAGACCACAAAACAAACAACTGTGAAACCACAATACTTAAACAGGATAATGAAAAATTGCCTCCTCAAGAAAACAAAATAACCCCACCAAGTAAAAGGAATCCCCTAAAAACTACACCAAAAAATCAGCCTATACTCCAACTCACAAATCCTTGCCACACAGACATTATTCAAAACCCCCTAGAAAAGGAAACTCTATGGTTCCTAGAATTTGATGGGTCGGTTAACAAGCTAGGGGCAGGAGCAGGAGTGTGGGTGCACAATAAAGAACGCAGTTATGCAGAGGGTAGAGCCTACAGACTGAACTTCAGATGTACCAACAATATGGCTGAATACGAGGCTCTCCTACTAGGCCTCAAGTTGGTACACACCCTACAAGTTACAAGACTATCAATCCCAGGGGATTCGGACTTGGTCATCCAACAAGTCAAGGGAAATTTTGTTACCAAAGACAATAGACTCAGATCTTACAGAGCTGTGGCTACCCAGCTACTTAAGTCTCTTGCTGAGTCTCAGATCACCAAAGTTCCTAGGGCTCAGAACCTGCATGCTCATAGCTTAGCCATGTTTGCAAGTACTTGCAAGCTACCCTTTGATCCCCATCACCGTTTCACCGCTGAGGTAAAACATAGGCCATCAGTCCCAAATAACATAAAGGAATAGCAAGTATTTGACAATGATACACAAATCAAAAACTTTCTAACTTTACAAGAAGAATTTTCAGGTCTAAAAATAGACACAGATCCAGCAAGTCAGTCACAAATACTTCAGTCAGAAAATCAATCACAAATACACAGTGAACATAACAGTCAGGTGCTCT
>APFE031198846.1:19972-43196 GCA_000404065.3 Pinus taeda
CACCAGTACAAGACCATTGTAAAAGGAGTTTCTAATTTGAAAGAAGATAGAGACATATTGCAGCAGGTGGTTTTCATGCACATTAGGTTTCCACCTTATATCTGGTGTTCTTTGATGTGACTGTTTGTTTTTCTTGCTCATTATTTTATGGTACTGATATGCAAAAAATAATTCAAAGTGTAAATAAGGAAGATTTGTTAAAAGAACTAGATAATACTGATTCAACCCCCCTCTCAGTATTATTTTCAACAAGTAAGAGTCAAGGAATCCCTGGAGGGATGTAATAAGAAATATAAACAACAACTGGAAGAGTTTCTATAGGCATATAAGGATGTGTTCTAAGAGCCTAAATGGTTACCACCAAAGAGGGAAGTGGAGCACAAGATCCTATTGTTACTAGACTCCCCATTGCCAAACGTAGGGATGTACAAACAACTTGTTATAAAAGCAAGTGAGATGAAGAAATAGTTGTAGTAGCTACTAAAATAGGGTGTCATCTGACTGAGTACATCACCATGTGGGTCACCCATCATCATTGTGCCAAAGAAGGATGGGACTTGGAAAATGTGTATAGATTACAAGGCATTGAAAAAAATCATGCTGAAGAACAAGTACCCCTTGCTCATGATAGATGTTTTATTGGATCAGTTACAACAAGTAATATACTTCACCAAGGTGTACTTAAAGTCTGGATATCAACAGGTTCGAGTTAAAGAAGAAGATACCTAGAAGACTACCTTCAAAACCAGGAAAGGTTTGTATGAGTGGTTAGTCAAGCCATTTGGCTTATCTAATGGACTAGCTACATTTATGAGATTAATGAATTATGTCTACTTCCTTTTATAGATTAATTTTTTATTGTATGTCTGGATGCTATATTGGTATATAATGCTACTTGGTAGGAGCACATCTCACATTTAACTTAAGTGTTGGAGACATTAAAGAAGCACCAACTACTAGTAAAGACTTCAAGGAGGTGTTTAAATGTTGAGTCATAGTCATGTGCATGATGGCGACAATACCATTGACTACCATCTCTAGGATGGATAAGAATGTGTTCCTAAAGGTGAGTGATTGCATCTGATTAGAGAGGCTCACACTGTCTGAAATTAAAAACTTGAAGGTTTCTTGAAAAAGTTTACAAGCTAGTTTATGTCTTGCGGGCAATGGATAAATTTGGAAAATCACATGAAATTATTAATTTTAGTTAAATTTTATAGATATAATAAAAAAAAGCAATATGAAACATCACACAAACATCAATTTGATGATGGAGTTCACCCCTCCTTGGCTATGTCTCTAGGTACAACTTCTAATGTTGGCCCTTTATATTATATGATTAAAATGTAAATTACATCAACATACAATGGTAAAAAAAAAAAAACTAATGCAGTCATTATGTTCAAAACACCCAAAAACCCCTGTTTAGACTCTTCTTGAGCTCAAAAAGGCTAAAAAATGATTAATTTAGGTCTCTTTCTCCATTTCCTTGTTATTTGTCTTGCAAAATGACAAAACTGGCTAACGAGGCAATGAAAATTGCCTTTGGTAGGTCCACTGAGTGACAATTTTGCATGTTTTCGATGTTAATCCTGTTGCAATCTTTCAAACAATTAGTTAAGCACCGTGGGCCCAACTATCGTCCCTTTTCATGGTCATGTTGAACACCATATGGCCAAGGGCACAGGCCAGAGGTCAGATGCCTGCCAACACTCCGCCCTAGTCACTTTGGTTGCCATGTGGCTATAGGCTAAGGCCATGCACCATCCCTGGCTCCAAGCCATCCGCCTATAGTCAGAGGTGAGTGTATAGGACCAGGGGTTGGGTAATCATATGTAGTGCCGTGTAACTAGGGGTTGGAGCCATGTGCCCCCCCCCCTTGCTAATGCCAAATACATTGCATTCAAATATAATTGCCCCCTGGTTATAATAAGAACCAAATGTGTGGCTTGATGGTAGAACTATTGGTTAATTGCAGTGAGGTCATGGGTTTGATCCCCCGTCTGGTCGGTCAGTCGGCTTATTAAATTTTTTGCATAAATCCCTAGGGTCACATGGCGCCTTGTGGTTGGTCCACCTAAAACCAAAATACTAATCACAACTCATGTAATTTCCTTGTATGACCATGCCACAAGTCAGCATGAGTTTTTCTTGTGCTACACATCATAGTGCTTAGTCAGTTGCTGACACCATCGTATGACCTGCCTAGTCAACCCTACAAGTTGACTTTTTCACTATTTGCTAAAAAGTTCTGAATGTGATAACTTTCACATACGGTGTTGGATTGAGGTGATTCAAGCATCGTTGGAATTAGAACAATAAGATCTACGATTAGGAGCTATTTTGAGAAATTTTGAGAACTTTCATTTTTGAGCATATTTTTTATCCCCCTGATCATTCCTCCCCTCTAGAAGCTTTTGGACCACCACATGTCTGGTTTTACTCAGCAAGTAAGTGAGGGTACAACTCCCTCACTTTCTCAATCTCAATCCACCTTGCTTTACTTGGATTGGTACCTTTAAGCCCCACTCGAAGATAATCCACATCATCTCTACGTGAAGTCCTGATTCCCCTGTCAAGAATTGTATCTTCTTGCAACTCATCTGAATATTTAGGAGAAAAATATTCAATAGATGAAATATGAACATTCTCTTCATGATCATCAACCATTGGAGGCTCATACAATCTCAAGTTTTCCACATTCACAACAAAATAAATTTGCGTATAAGTGGCACATCTAATCGGAAATCATTGTTACCAATCTTCTCCAAAATTTTGAAAGGACCATATCTCATTGGCTTGAGATTTTAACTTCACCTTGAAGTCTTTCCTTGCTAATATAAAACCAAACTTGATCTCCCACTTGGAAATCATGATCAACAAGATACTTGTCATGCCTTGCTTTGTACTTTGGTTTTCTTTTCTCAAGTTTCTCTTTGATCCAGGTGGATATTGGTGGCCACCTACCAAATCCACCTGGAACCCCACCATTATCTTTCTCAGCATTTTCAGTTTCCTTAATTGTAGCACAACTTACTATTTTAAGCAGTTTTTCGGGTCCTGAACTTCTAGAGCCGTTTTGAGGCCCTAAACGACGTTTTTTGGGGAATCTGGGGGCAACATGGGTCCATGCAATGGATTGATGTTGCCCGTTCCAACAATGATAGTGCTCGAATAGATCTTTCTAATGAGCTATTGTACGCGTCAAATAGAGATCTATGCTAAAGTTACGACCCCGGGAAGTTGATGTACCAACTTACCCCCAAACAGGGCCCACAGTTTGGCGTTTCATTTCCTAGGGTTAGGTTTTGGAATGTTAAGGGTTTTTCATTGTTTCTCAACAATAAATAGGCCTTCGAGCCTCATTGTAAGTCAGTTCAGAGGCATGTAGCCACATCTCTTCTCAGAGATAAGCTACCATAGCCCTAGCTGGTTTATTTCTATTTCCGGTTGTAAGCATATTTCAGTATTTTCCATTAATGAAATGAAGTATTATTTCCGCTGCAACTTTGTGTATATGGTTATCTCTGTATTTTATTGCGTTCCTGTTTAAATCCGGATCAAATAGATGCACAAAAATATCAGGGTGCTCGTTTGGAGGTGTTATCACTCAGAAAAGAAGGTGGGGGGTGGGGTAAAAAGGACCTAGAAAAATTTGACTGGGCACTATTGATGAAAAGTTTATGGAGAGATCTCACTGGAGAAGGCATATGGAATTAGATCATTAAGGAGAAATACATGAGGAATCAGTCAATGGTGAATTAGATTAAGGATGGCGCCTGATTTCCATGTGCGGTCTCATATATATTGAAGAGTATGATGATGGTTAGAAAATGGTTGTTGGCTAACATTAAGTGGCAGGTAGGGAATGGTACAAGGATCGAAATTAGTCTTGATCCTCTATGTGGTTTCACTAGTGACCATTCGTTATCGGTACCACTTATTTGCCTACTTCATAATTGTAGTGTTTATACATTAAATCAAATATTGACAAATTTTGGTGTTCTTTTTCCGGTCTGGACTTGCTCTAAGGGCCTGGTATTAATTGGCGAGATGGCTCATTATTGGGACATGTATGTTCTAAATCTTATGTTGGTCAGCATTACACTTAGCGATAAAGATGATATTTTCTCTTGGGGAGGCATATCTAACCAGGGTCAGCTCTAGACGATAAAAGAATACTGGTATATCACTCCTCCACACTTAGAGACCTATCATTGGTTCAAGATAATTTGGGGTTGGCAGATTCCTCTCAAACTTAAATGTTTTGGGTGGATGGCATGGCGAAATAGGGTATTGACGTTAGATAATTTGTGTCATAGGGGATTTTGCAGTTCAGGTATATGTGTTTTAGTGGATATGAATTGGAGGATGTGGCCCACCTTTTTCTGAAGTATTCATTTGCACATTCAATCTAGTTGGGCATTATGCATATCTTAAACATTAATGCTATTTGGAATACTGCTTCCCCAGAAACTTGTTTGATGGATTGGATATTTGGATACAAGATATATTGTTCACTTCCATTATATATCATATGGGGCATTTGGAGAAATAATAACTTATCTATATTTGAAAATACTCCTCCGAGTATAAATGGCATGTATATTAGGGTTGTTTCCTACTACATTGAATCTGGTCCTAAATTTGTGTAGGGATCTTTAAGGACTCTTCTACCATTAAACATTGAGGATAGATTCCCTTTGGCTCATTTTGATGGTATTGCAAAGGACAATGTTTGTTGGTGTGGTGCTTACTTTATTATAAACCCTAGACTTCATTACCGATTCAACTGGAATGGGGGTTATGGTTCTAATACACGTGTCGAGGTGCTGACACTATGGGGTACTTAATTATGTGATAAATGGTTGTCAATTGACACATTGGATGGTTTTGGATATTTGAAGGTGGTGGTCGAGTGGGTTATAAAGAGGACATCTTTCAACCCTCCGTCGCCGATCAATTAGTTACAAAGAATTAGGCAAATGGTTACTCATATCCGCAAGGAACTGAATGAAATGAAAAATTCTCTGTCCAAAGTGGGACTTAATCATATATTCAATGAGATATATTACACCAGGTTTGAAAATTCCAAACTCCTAAGTTCTTGAAAAATTCCCATGGCATGACATACATAATCATGGTTGCTGCACTGGTTCTATAGTGGCTGTCTGGGAGGTGTTTTTTCTTTCTGGTGTACATGATGCTAACATTATAAAGTCCATTGTGGCTACACAACATTAAATATATATTTTAGGATATTAATGGAAATTTGAATCTTTTTTAGTTTGGACATACATATTATATCAACAATGGATATTGGCGAGTGGACGAAAGATGTTTTTCGTCCTCTGTTACTTTTTTTGAATTTTCTAGCGAATACTAATTCTGTTGGTTCGCATTAGTGATACATTTGGATGGAGACATATGTTATTTTGAGAGACATCTCACAATCTTTAGATATTGTTTTAATAGCATACATGTAGTGTGATGAGATAATAGAAAGCCCATTTTAGTGTTTTGAGTGGAATAGAGATCACATGACATATGTAAACAACTTCTATCTAATATAAGTTTGTTGGTTTTTTCTTTTTGAAAAAAAACAAAAGCTTTTACAAAGAACCATAAAACTAAAAAAAAACAACAAATATAATTTTACACTTAAAATAGTGATCAACAAATTACAAGCAAAAATAAGAAAGATTAAAAAAAGAAAAAGCTAAAATTGCAAGAAAGAAAGAAAGAAAGAAAGAAAAAAAGAAAGAAAAGAAAAGAAAAGAAAAGAAAAATAAAGAAATTGAGTGGTAAAACTCTTAAAAAGCATGAATCTTTAACTTCAATATAAACTGATAAAAACAATATCAATAATGCAAATCCTTGCACATTTAAAAAAACACAAAAGAATACCAAATAATGAACACAATACTGATAAATACAAATACTCACTTAAAAAAAACCACTCTGCTTTGTCCGGTCTCAAAAGAAATTCAACATCATAATCCATGTGTATTTGGAATCAATTTGCATAGTCCCTCACCATATAATTAGAAGTTAATTAATAAAAAAAAATTAAAAAACTAAAAATAATATTAAAAAATTAAAATTAAAAGGAAAAAAAAAAAAAAAAAACCACTCTCCTTTGTCCACTCTCAAAAAGAATTCAACATCATAATCCATGTGTGTTTGGAATCGATTATACATATCCCTCACCATATAATTAGAAGTTTAAAAAAAAAAAAACTAATACCATTAATACAAATACTACACAATAAAAAAACATTAAAAAATATATAAAAATAATAAAAACATATCACACATACAAATACTTGCACACATGAAAAAAACATAAAAAAATACTTACACATATTTAAAAAAAATATAAAAAAATACCAAATAATTAACCCAATATTTAAAAAAACATAAAAATACTTACGCATTTAAAAAAATCAAATAATTAACCCAGTGCCTATCAAAAAATACCAAATAATTAACACAATACTAAAAAAACTAAAAATACTTGCACATTTAAAAAAATATCAAATAATTAACACAATACCCATAAATATCAATGCTCACTCAAAAAAATCACTCTCCTTTTTCCGGTCTCAAAAAAAATTTAACATGATAATCCACATTTACCTAGAAGTTACTAAGTCAACGAAAATTTAGTTAGGAATCTAACACGTCAACGAAAAACTCGGTGTGGTATGTTGAATAAAGAGGGTTCATTTTGAAATGTAACGAAAATTTCGATTTTTAATATGTTTTCAAACATAAAATTTTTAGATGAGATTTTTCAATATTTTGAAACACAGATTTTAGAAAATTTGCAAATTCATTGCTTTTCGTATTTTGCGGGCACGTGGAAAATAATCTCCCGCCGCCGGTGACAACGAATCGTAGCTCGCGTGTTAACACTTACGTGGATCCCTCTAACAACAAATTGACCATTGAAACTTCAGTAGAATAAACACGTCTAATAAAGCCATCCACAAAGAGAAAATGGGGAGTCGGGGGACACCATGCTTTCCACTAGCAATGCATTGTTACTGAGGCTTGAAGAACCTGGTCCTGTAGCCTGCCTAATATGTCGGATATATCTAATCAAATACTCCAAAGATTCGATCACGGGCGCTGACATGGCATTTTCCACATTCTTGGGACCGATTGAGCAGGAAGGATCACCACTATTTCCATGCATGTAGGTTTTTGCCAACTCTGCCCCTCTCCTATTTATTTGGTTCAGATTTCGATCGATGGTACCTTCTGCATCCGGAGTTCCAGCCTTGTTAAGTTCGATCCAGAGTTCTTGATTTCCGTCTTCTGCTTGATCCGGATTTCGATTCCTGTTCTCTGAAAAATGGCGAGAGCGAAAGTCACAGTAGAGAAAGGAGCAGACGGAGTTGCTGTAATAACAGTCGATTACCCACCTGTGAATGCTATAAGCACTGAAGGTAACATTTTTGAAACTAAATTTTCTGAAAGTCATGTATAAGCAAAGATAAGATGTTGGATTTTTAGTTAATTTACGGTGTTTCTTGTACTGTAAGCTAAAACTCTGTTGAAAACTTTGCATATTACACTGGCTTGTAGAGATTTTAACTGGAATTCTTGATGTTTAACATTTGCATATAGCAAAACCAACATATCTGGTGTCTTTGATTTCATTTTGAAGATTTATTTTTGCATAATCTTACTACTTTTCTTTAAAATGTGGCTGTTCAGAATCTTTTGTACAGACCTGAATTTCCTGAAATTTGTGAATAAACAATGATATTATGTTTGATTTCAGTTAATTTTCACAGTTTTTGTTCTGTAAGCTAAAGTTCTCTTGAAAAGTATGCAGATAAGATTGGCTTGTATATGTTTTGAACTGAAATTACTGTCATTTTTTTATTATTAATTTTCAGATTTATTCCTATAAATCTTATGATTTTTTTCTTTAAATTCTGCAGTTCAGAATGCTTTGTTTAGAACTTTCACTCAGCTGCATTCAGACCAGGGAGTTAAAGCTATCGTGTTGAAAGGTATGGCCGTTACATTATAGATACTCCTGTTTATGGGTTCTTATATTAAAGCTAAGCCCTGTGATGTTAATGCCCGTTAAAACAATTTTTTAACAGTAAGCATTGCTTGTTATAGGCAAGGCAGAATATTTGTGTTAGCTGTAAGAAAAACATTCACCTTATATCTTTGTTGCTTTCAACTGTATTGCACAGTATTATTCTATTAAGGATTCTACTCCAATTTAATTTGGTTCTCTCTTGTTTTCCTCTTTCTGGATTGATTTAAAATAGTGTTAAGAGTTTTTCCTTTGGCTAAGTTGCACTGTATTCTATTAAGGATTCTGCTCCAATTTAATTTGATTTGGGCTCTTGTTTTTCTCTTTTTGGGTTGATTTGAAATAGTATTAATAGTTATTCATTCGGCTAAGTTGTCATGCTATGAAGGACATTGTTATCATGTCAAAATCCCTTAGAATTTACACTGATCCTCATCTACACTCACTTAGGATTGATGAACTCAGGTCTCCGTGTTAATACTTGGCCGATTACCTCCCTGCCTGTTGCTAGAGCACACGCCCATGAGTTTTCCTTCTTCCTTTTAAACTTACATATGAATCTGCTTTATAACATTTAATTAATTAATTCCAAATATTAAGGATTTTCCTCCTTTTTAAAAGTATATATGAATCTACTTTACAACATTTAATTCCAAATATTTAGGGTGGTTTTTTATTCTATGATAAGTTATAATAATTAGAGTAAGTTAAGTTTAGCAGGATGTTTACAACAAAACCAAATATGTTAAAAGTATATGTCAAAGTACTTGGATAGCGTTCTTTAGGACACATCTGGACAGCTGGAAATGCATTTCAAGGGCATATCACACACATTTCTGTGTTTCTGCATGAAAATGTGCTTAGTACGGCACCTGAAGCGGCATTTCTTGCAACATAGGCATTGACTTTGCTCCTAGAGAAAATTGAGTCAAATCAATTCTTTCTAGTCTAATTTGGCCTTGAGTCATACTCATGGTTTTGATTTGCATGTCAAACACAAGTCAGATTGATGTAGTGAGTTTGACTTTTGAGTCAAATTGAGTTGATGAGTTTGTCAAACGAGTCTCACAAGCCAGATCTGGTCCCCTCCTGATAAAAGAAACTGAAGAACATAAAGAAACACTCAATTTGCTTATTGTTTAGATTTGATTTCACTATAAACAACCAATAGACTTGTCTTATTTAGAATCCATGGTGTTTTATAGTCTGTAGTATCATATATGCACTGGAAATGAGTTATTACTAATTAGTAAAAATCTGCATCATATTGAAATTGTAAACATTCATATTAATGAATTTTTATTTTGTTTTATTTTAAATTTGGTGTATTTTAATTTCTAAGTCATGACTTTTTTCACTCGTTCAAGTAAACTCTTACTCTTTTTTGCTGATTCATCCTCTGAGTTATGGGATCTTTTATGCAAACATGGGTCTGCAAGAGACTAGGTTGTCGAGCCCATAATTCCAATTCACAATCGTTGTCCCATATTAAGGGTTTCTTTAGCCCCTGTTGTTTTGGCTTCCCATTTTTCTTATTTCAAGTCAAATTCGAATTCTTTTTCTTCAATTATTAACATTTTTAAAACCCCCCTCTTTTGCATAGGCCATCTGGAGGTTTTCTTGGGATTCATCTCTTGGGTTGCTCTTCTAGGAGAATTCTCCACAAAGTGACCAAAGCCATCAAACGATGTCTGACATTGTATATTTTCCTAAATCCAAAGTCTGCATCCTCTGTGCTCCTTCCGTGTCCATTTTGGCAAATCCTTGTTTAGTTCTATTACTATGTCAAACAGATTCTGGCATAGGTAAACATGCCTTATTGAACCCCTCTTTTATCACAACCAGGAGATTTACTGATGCAATTTCCTATGAACTCTCTCTCCTAGAAATGGAGTGGCAGTTTCGGTAAACTAAACCATGAATGTCTGAGAGTGACATTGCCGCTGGATTGAATTCGAGAAACCATGGCCTCATAAAAAAAACTGCCATACCCTAGAACCAAGGCCTATATTTTAAGGTTTGATTACTCTTTTCTTGAGTTGCAAAAGATCCAAGGAAAAGAAAGCTCTGGTGTAAAATCTTACTAGGCAATCTTTACGCCAATGAAGATTGACCCATTTCTTCACTACTTCAGTGCTTAGTCAGAGGTCATTAAACATCCAATGACTATTTGGTCCTTACGATTCAAAAGGGTAATTTCGACCTTCTTTAAATTCACTTTGTATAGGATTGTTAGATGTTCTTTCAATGAAAAATTGAGTGTCTAGTTTTCTGTCCCACTGTTGCAATTGGTTTGGTGATTGCTTTGTCCCTTCTTCTTGTAAAGGGCGCAAATTTATTTTATTGGTTGCATCTTTATAAGAAGGATGGGATGGATCTTCTTCCTCCCCTTGCAAAATCTGGTTACTATTGGTGTGCAGAAGGGGTGATGGTGATGGTTTCTCCATCAAAGCCAAAACCTAATGAGAATTGGGTGTTTTCTCACCTGGTGGAGACTTCGGTTGTGAATCTCAAGAAACATCCCTTACAGAGATGAAGTCCAAAGGTGTTGCTTGAGAGAGAGCCAACTGCAACAAAACACAAGATCCCTCTTTCGCATCATTGGAAAGTCATACAGCCCACTGCCATACTTGTTCTCTTAAGATACTGTATACAGTGTATTTAGCAGATCCATTGTTTATTTTTTAGGTCATTTGTGGATATTAATATTGGTTCTTTCTTTCTTTATTCCTTGTTATAACTATAAACATGCCTTCTATTGTATAGGACCATAGGTTATTTTAGTTTGCTTGATTATATCATGGAGATAATTTTCAGTGCCTTTGTTCTAACTTTTGTCAGTACCTTGGTTTTGTTACAGAATATAAAAGAAATTTTTTGAAACTGCATTCATCATAATACATTTTGAGCTAGGCTGGTTAACCTTGGTGTCCTGTTTTAGGAGCAAATGGAAAATTCTGTGGTGGAGGAGACATCAGGGGATTTCAAAAGATTCAAGAAAAAGGTATGAAGACAGCTGCAATTTGAAATTTGGGTTCCTCGAATGTCATGATGTGTTTCATATTAGGAGGTATATTTTATACCTGGTGTGAACCTGTTCAATCTTATTCTGACGTTGTTTAAATGTGCAATGCCACTGCTTTTTTGTCATTATATTCATAAAGAGATTGGATGGGTAGAAACCAAAACCTGTAGCAATGTAGTGAAGGTTCGTAACTAACTACACTAGTGAATAGTGGAAACATGACCTTGAGTTACAGAAGGTTTAACATTTGTCATTAATACATTATGTGATTATATCAAGGACAAGAACTACAAATATCTCTATAGATTACATCAGAAGATTTAACATTATGTGTTTATATCAAGGACAAGAACTACAAATATCTCTATAGATTACATTGCCTACCCTCTTCTTTGAAAGTGGAACAAGATGCTAAAAAATTAAAATTATGAATGCTCAGTGCTAATTTCAGGACCCCAAGAAGTGAAATTGTAAGCCACAATTCTCTTGGAAATTTTAACAGTGCCGTTTCATTGCTTAGCATCATAACCAGCAAATAGCCTCTGAACATGTGTCTAATAGAATACTTGATCTCATTGAATGCTAGAAACATTCGTAAAGAAGAGAAATGTTGAAAATATATCCTCGTTTAGCAAAACGTCACATGGATCAAATGCCCCTCGAGCTCTGCTAATATGTTGCATTGAAAGCACAGCCAATGCTGAAACAAAACCTGCAAAAGCATGGAACCCTCCAGAGTCTGCACCACCCACTTGGCTGCTAGAATACTGTATTGTGATGCTTTCTTTTGGATAGGAATATTGGCTAGAATTGATGTCATGTATGGATTTAGCCATAATATGAGCCACAAAATATCTATGAAAAATGTGATTCAATGACTAAATAACATTCAGACGACTTGTAGACTAACGATACGTGATATTAATGTAATCTAATATGACATGGGAATTCAAGAGTCAAAACTACTGATAATCTATCCAAATCTTACTTAAGCCAGAATTAGCAACAATATACAGCTAATAATCAACTTAGATATGCTTTGAAATATGACACCTTAAGCTATGAAGGTTGGAACATAGTTATGCAAGTATGCCAAGGCCTTACTGGCAAAACTCAGCTGAATGGTTTTCCATTTTTCTTTTGTGGAGGTTGGGAATCCAGTAAGACACTAAAAACAAAACATTAGCTAGTGAAACTGAGGCAAAGCTTCTTATTGATCATATGATTAACATGTCATAAGATCAAAAATTTCATATCTATATTTTATTCATAAAGGGTGGGTGAATGACAATATTTTTGCTCTAGTTTCAAACCATACATTATGAACAACATAGCTTCACAAGCACCAAACTGCTCCCATGCTGTCCTTGGGCCCTTCGGGGACCTAAAAAGTGCCACAATGGACAGGAAAAGCTATTCTCCTCCTTCCAAGGGCGCTGAGCCTCTGCTAAGTGGAAATCTTCTCTAGACATGTTCTATTCTGCTTTCAATTTGCAACCAGGGAGGAATTTTGACAATTGTGAAGTGCCCAATATTGCACATATAGATAAAATTGATGGACTGTTTGAAGTGGGTTGTTCGCCCAATGTATACGTGCTGAATTTCCACACATGGTTCCCAATATAGAATTGAGTGCTAACTTATCTCACCATGTTGACCTTCTCAATTTAAAAATAGTAACTCAAGTGATTGTGTCATACGGAAATTTCAGACATTAATTGAACATTCATATATTGTTTCATAGGTCCACACCTAGTTGATCTGAGGAATAGTAGACATAATCCTAATGTTGATAATTTAGGATTTATTAATTTGATCTCTTTGCCATGGCCTTGACCAGGTAAACTTGGCTAGTAACTTCTTCATTTCCAAATGAGATCATTCTCAATATTAAGGAAAAATTCGCAGACAGGGGATAGCTGGATTTTATGTCTGAGTTTTATTGGCTAAACCATTTAGCAGCTGATTTCCTCTCATCCCGTAGGATAAATTCTCAAATAGCCATTTTGCCAAGTATTCTTTATTTCCTTATTTTAGAGTCAGTTGCTTCTATGGTGAATTGCTTTGATAAAGTCATTAGATACTTTATCAACTTCTTGGACATTGACAAATAGTTGCATTAAATCGTTAAACCTAGACAATGCTTATTTCAGGAAAGCCAATATGAAAAATTGGATGTGTCTTGATCTTTTCAAAATAATGATGAGCCCAAAGTGACTTAGAAATAATCATTGTTGTATGGACATGTTACCGCAAAATCTAGCAGGCCTAGTGCAAAGCCCTCACTAGTCGACTACCACTATCACCTCAACAACCTTTTGTCCAACAATTTAGTGGTATCCGAACTGCAAGAGAGGTTTCCCTATAAGGATTACCTAAAGGATATTCAACGAGGAGGGTTCAAGGTGATTGATGAGATTTAATGATTGAGATAGGGTACCGATGGACCTTGGAAGGCTCAGATAATCTTTACCAAAGTATAAACACTCTATCCCTAGACCACTTAAGCAAATCATAGAACTGTTATAAGTTAGGGTTTTATAGATTTTCAATGATAGGGCATGCAATGCCATATAACAACTAGAAGAAATAATATTACAATGATAAATCAACAAACGATTATGACTATCAATTAGATACACAGAGTTGAGGGTTTACAATGGAGTTTTTATGGCTGAAACACGCATAAAACAAAAATATAGAAGATGACATCAGCCCTAGAGATAGGGTTTGAACATACAATAAATGCTGGATTTTTCTTTTCCACAATTATTTAATACAATTCCTACTTCGATAGCAATGCCACATCAAATAAAATAATTTGTTTAGCAATATTTCAAAGAAACCCTAACCCTAACATTAGATATCTAGAATTTAGTAGAGAAGAGAGAATTTAGTAAAAATAGAAGGTTTGACCATCACAACCTAGACTAGTGCTTTGATTTAAATGGACAATGGAGTCACCTAGGGAAAATTCATTGAGGATGGCCTTGTTGAAGATAGTGATATGGCAAGGGCATCTACTTACAAGCCCTAGCGGCTTCCTTTTTAGGGAGATTTTAAATTTAAGAGAGACACAACTTAGAGTTCCCTTAGAGGGTTCAAGGGAAACAATTTTACATACCATGGAGCAAGATTTCTAGATAACTTCAATAATTTTAACCATGGCACATGCAGAAACCCTACTTGACATAATATAACATTTAAGATTTAGAATATATGCAACAAAATTACAAAATTTCCACAATTTTCTTCAATCAATCCTAAGAAACCAACTTCAGGAAAAATCCACTTCCAAGAGCAATTCACACCATAGAAATTACATTGTAGCCAACTAGAAGAGGCTAGGAGCTAATGCGCAGTTCCAAAGAGCGGGAAGTGTGATATACCTGGAGACAACAATGGGGTAGTGGCCCACTGCCACCACAACCAAAAACCCCTGCTCTTTATGGACTTTCACTAAGGAGTCTCGGTATGAGGTCACCTATGATGGATATTCTAAATACAAAGGTATATGATGATCACTTGGCTTCTAAGGAAAAGCTCAACTTAAGTACAAGGTTCTAATCACCAAATGGAGGCAAATTGCTTTTCCAAGAGAGGCCGAATTTACGAGGCACAAGACTTGGGGCTTAATTTGTAGGTTGAGTGTTGGGATGGCCAAAGGTTAAGGCAAGGATAAAGGGTTTCCAACAATGATTTTCAACAAGACAAAGGCACTTTAAATTCTTAAATAAGCCCCTAAGTGTTAGTTTTTGTAGTTCGAATAGGTGTTATAGTCTCTATTGGTGTCTATGATGCTAAGGAACACAAAAGGATAATTATCTCCAAGACCCAAAAAAAATTCCCAAGGAAAATGTCTTAATTAGATTAATTAGCCAATTTTTAATTATTTTCTTAAGTTCAACTTAGGAAAAGTGGTTAATTAAATAAGATTAATTGAGACAAATTGATTTTTCTCTAGTGACTTTTAGAAGTCATGAGAAGGGGTCAAGATGATCTTAGCCATTGATTAGAGTTAGATCGTGGCTGTTGATTGGTCAACGAGAGATTATAAGAGTAAATCGATGGGGTACTTGGAAAACACATTCGAGACACAAAATTGCAGTGATACGGAGGGTGCAATGATAATGTGGAGGACACCAAGCAGCGGGGTTTCAACAAAGAAATTGAGTGGATTTCCGGAGAAATTCTTCACGAGATTCCAATATTCTGAGTGAAGGGACAAGAGGCTGAATTATTCTACAAAGAAGCCGCCTTAGCCAGTGCAAATTGTTGGGCAAGTAGTTTGATTTCCGGTTGCTCTCATGAGTTGCTAGAGTAGGTGCGAGTTATTGTAGTGAGTTGCTGTAGGTGTAAGATATTGTTGGAATGAATTTTCGGAGGCAGCGCGAGTTCCAAGAGAGGTGCGCATTACCAGTTTTTCTAGTGCATGCAGCAGGCAAGAGGTGGAAATTACATAAAGGAGAGGCGAATTTATTGTAGAGGTTCAATTTGGTCTGTATAAGTGGAGAAATATTTGCCGGAGCTTTGCCAGTGAGAGGCAAGTAGTTGTAATTCTCAATTTGTTAAAGATTTAATAATAATATAAAACCTCATCTGTAGAACTGGTTTTACCCATATTGGGTATTTTTCTAGGGACTATTGTCCTAAAATACCAGTGTCTAAATTTTATGTGTGTGCATTATTTTCTCAGTTCTTGTTATTATTGGTGAAAATTTCAGTAGTGATTTTATTTGTTATTTGCTGTAATTAGTTTTTGAAGGCAAATGATTTGCATAAGATAGAAGAATAACTTCTAGTAATTGCAATTAAGGAAATTTCACACTAAGTTGAACTTACACCAAACTAGGGTTTACCTAGGGCAAATATTTAGGGCAAGAAAGTTTATGGATAAAATTGAAGTGAATGCCTACCAAGAGGGTTGATTTTGAGGCAACCAACTATACCCTTGGCATTTAGACTCTCCAATCCCAAAAATCTTCCTTGCCTAGAAATTCGTGCCAATCCCTAGCTTGGACGCTTGGCCTTGAAGGCGCTGAGTTAGGTCAAGAGAAAAAGAAACAAAATTTATGGATGAAAAGTGAATTTGATCACCAATAAGGTAGGCCAGTGCCTTGTTCTTTGGGAGGGTGAAGTCTATGAGTTGATTGGATATAGCTAAAAATTGCCAAGGAGGAAGGATATTGATGCCCTAACATCAAAAACCTTAATGATTACCTATGTAATGGATCAAGAAGTTTTATGGGAGAGCTAATCAGGTTCACCTCTAGGATTATCATTCACATGTTATTCATGAGTAATGTATGCAACAATGATATCTAGATTCTATCAAATAAATTTTCAATAAGTTAGGGCACAATAGAAAACCCTAGATTCAAGATATTCCATACATTAGACATAAAGAAAAGATTTATCCAACAAAATTCTCACTAACAAGATAACATGCATGAAGTTCCATCCATGGATCTGAGACAATTGCTCCAAAGACAAGCAAGTAGCTCCAAATATCAAAATGCATTCATAGATCCAATATCCTCCACAAGACAAAGAGGCAAAAATTCTCAGGAGGCCGAAAATCCCAATCCAAGTGATGATGATAATTCAAGTGTCCTCTCCTCTATTTATATGAGGAGGAATACATACAATTAAGTCTAAAAGCCCCTAATCAACAAGTAAAATTATAATGATGAGGTGGGTTAGGAGCCAACCCACTTGCCAAGACCTAAAGCATACAAATTTGCCCACATGTGTGAGCCGTAGGGCTAGATAATCTAACGTCAATCCACGTGTAAGGCTCTCTAGGATATGCATTGAGGGCTCAAGGTGTCATTAGTGGTGTAGAAGCCCTTTAAAATCATGATGTGAAGGTTGTCCTTCACACTTCTATCAAAATCTCTCTGTGGGGCACAAAGGTGGTCTCATGGGTCTCCAAGTGTCCATAGTGTCAATCTTTGGTGCAACGTTGAGGGCTTCCAAGGTGGTGCTATCCCTCCCATGTCACAAGGGGTGAGACCATCCTCATCTGGGCGCTGGATCATCTTCCATCCCTCATGAAGTGCTAAGTTGACTATAGTGTTATTAGGACCAGATTGAACCGGTTTGAATCAATTGGTTTGACTGGTTTGAGGCCAAAACCGGTTCGGATTGGTGACTTTCGGTTTTGTACATTGTTGCCAAGGACCCTTTGAATGCAATTTTTTTCAAAAAAACAATTACATTCTCCTTTATCTTTCATTTTCATCCTTTTACTTAATCTTATAACATTACCATGAAATGACTTAGGATGTTTGAGAGTGGTCCTGATCTCATTGGATTTCATATGGAAAAAGTAGAATTTTAGATCTCACTCAAAATGCAACAAACTTAACAGTTTTATAGGATTTCAGGATTGGGGGGATTGCCACGCTCCATTGGATTTTGTCATGTATGAGAGTATGGAACTAGTATTTAGTCAAGAGCACCAAGCCCTCCCTCTATGTACCTTGATGTTAGTTGCATTGGTTGTTGAACACCTCTATCATGAGCCCACTAAAAAAAACATCCATCACTCAAACAAAAGCTTGACTTGACATGCTATATTTTTTTCTATCTTATTTTAATTCTTAGAGGGTGATGTTGATGACAAAGATCCCAATATAGGAAATCATTTTGATGGTATGTATGTATTTGTTGTAGCATGATTTTTTTTGGATGCTAGAGACCACGTGGAGCATGTATATTGATGTATTTTTCGGTTTAGAGATGGATTACACTCGGTGCAATCCTTACATGCTATATAAATGAAAACTTTTGCATATTTATGTATAACTGGTTTGGATTCATATGGATGCATATGAATATGTATGATTTTCTTTAAAATTTAGGTATTTTATGTGTTCTTGGTTTATCGGTTTTTGGTCCGTTTTTTGATTGTTTCTATTCCGGTTTTGACCGATTCTCGGTCTAGGGTGTCTACCATTCTAATTCTGATAACATTGGATAGATGGGGGCTTGCTGGTTCTAGGTCTAGTCACGTGACACGGGGATATTTCTTGCACAAATTCTCATTCATGATAAAATTCATTGATTCAAACATGATCTTCATCTGGATGTAAGTTTTACAAAGTAACATTATCGCTACAAATACAATTGTGACATAAATGATAAATCATAAATTCATAATACATATCTAGTTCATCAATGATCCAATAGGAGAAAGACAAGATAATAAGATATTGTAGTTTTCTAATTAAGTCATCAAAATCAAAATGTGTTAGGTATGCCAATGGCAAATAGAAATAGCAAATACAAAACAACTACAAGTCTACAAGCCTTAAGGCAGTAGGTAGCTCATGAGTCATCAATACTTAACATCAAAATTAACATCACTATACTCATCATCATGGTCACCACTACTCTCCTCTGCTGCATCCTCCTCTGTATCCAAATTCATCTCTGCATTTGCTGGTGTGGAGGATGACCCCTCTATAGTATCACCATCATCAAATGTGATAGGCTCTAGCACTGGATCATTGAGATCCAAGTTGGTCGATGCCAACTCAATGTTGTTGTTCAGACCTATATCATCAGGAAAGACATTCCACATCTTTGTCTTTCCTTTCAACCACTCATCCCTTTGCTTGTAAATAAGACGAAGGTTGGTGTGCACATACACCATTGTCTCTGCCCTAGACTGCTCAAGCTTGCTCTTCTCGACACTATACAAATTCCCATATGTGCTCCAATTCCTCTTGCAACAAGAGGATGAAGTCACTTGAGAGAGGAGCCTCATGGCTAACTGCTGTAGAGGAGGGCTTGTTGCCCCATGAGTTGCCCACCAAGAATAGGGTTTCTTAGCCCCCCTTTCTCTAATCATTTCAAGCCCCCCTTTCTCTAATCATATCATATCCTACAAATCGGCCAGTGCCAGTGGAAAACTTTGCAAAGGCATCCTCCACCTCATCAAGGGATGCTCTATCTCGAAAAATCCGCATGAATGCATCTTTTCTCCCTTATGAGATTTCATCATCCATGTGAGGAGGGAATCTGCGGGAAGGTCCACCATTCAGCCACTCATGGATGTAGTATTTTGGGTTCACTGAGTGAGCCAAAAAATGTAAGTGTGTGCAGTTATTGTCCCATCTGTTGACAAGAATATCCTGTATGGTGGTGAAGAAGGCCTTTGATGATTTCTCATACTCAGGGCATTCACTCAGTAAAATAATGCTCCTTACAGACTCAATCATGGAATCCCATCCCTCATAAACCTCTCCTCGGATGGGTTGGTCTATATTTGCAAGTCAAAGCAAAGAAATGATGGGGTCCATGATCTGAATAAGTAGATCTACCCTTTCCCACCAAGCATCATCTAACATTGTGTCCTTCACTCTTTTAGAGGCTGCTTGATCTATCTTTCTCCAAAAAGATCAAAACTCTGAAATAACCATGGCCCCAAGAGTGGTCTTGACATCCCTCAACCTCTTCAACATGATGAATGAAGAGGCAAACCGTGTATCCACAATCTTCAATAATGATAGATTGGTGTACTCCTTGTAGATAGTGAGGGCATTTGTATGATTTTGTACAAAGTTGTGAATATATCGTGCATCCTCAATAATGCTTCCTATCCAAAGCACATCAGAAGCAATAGATTTAAGTGCTAAGTTCAATGAATAGACAATGCAAGGTGTCCAAAACACTTGTGGATATTTAGCTTCCACAATCATGCCAGTAGCCTTGCAAACAGGTGCATTATTTGTAATGATTTGCACACAAGAATCAACACCTACATCTTCAATAACTTTAATAAACAATTCACCCCTATATTGTGCATCCTTGAATTGCCAAGTGCATCCATTGATTTCAAGAAAACTAGACCATTCAAGGAAGACACCATGAAGTTGATGAGTGGGTGTTGTGCTGGATCTGTCCATCCATCAGAAACAATGCTAACCCCAGATGTTGGCCATGCTGATTTAATAGGCTCAAGCATTTTTTCCACCTCTTTTTTTGCCTTCATCAACAATGTGGTTCTAAGTTTCTCTAACCCAAGAGGCACATAACTTGATGGAGCCCCTTAAGTTAGAGCTCGACACATCTCAATAAATAGAGGTGAGCATGCAACATTGAAAGATATGAAGTTTTGATAGAAAAAAAGGAAATGGTGAGATCAAGCTCTTCTCGTTTCTCTTTCTGAAAAATCTTGTCCATTGGACCAAGTGCAATTTCCTTTCTTTTTGCTGCTTGTCCCCCACCAAAACTCTCAAATGGGAATTTGTTGCTTCTTTCCCTCAAGAATGGAAGGGGGTCATCATTCTTGTTTTTTTAGATTTTGCAGCGACATTTACCATACCAACATTGACCTCTCTTTCCATTTCTTTCCTCTTTGGTAAAGGCACCTTTGTACAAGTTGCAATTCCACAACTTGGTAAAGCCAACAAATGAGTTTTCACACGGTAATATGTGCTCGTGAAATTAGTGTTGCAATAGCTGCATTTCCAACTCACATTGCCTCCTCCGTTTACCTTGCTGCTTGGCCCTTGCTCTCTTGTGACATATTTCCACAAGGGATATTTGTTACCTTGAGGAGAATGTCTTCTCTCAACATTTGAAGTTGTTGTTGCAACCCCACTTGCAATAGAGGGAACATTTGCAGTAGATGGAATTGGGACAAGAGGGGCATATCCAATGGGGACATTCTTCCCCTTCCTTTGCCCCTTCCCTGTTGCCCTTGATTGAGCCATAAATTTTGTAAAAAAATAAACAAAAGTGGCACAAATTTGTAAAAGAAATGCACATGCAAATTACTGTAATAAAAATGCAAAAGAAATAAAGAGAAAATGCATTTACCTATTGCTTGAATCTCCTTGAAAATGCTCTCACACACCCACAACAAACCCACAACCAAGAAGAAAGGTGAATGTGAAATTAGAATGGCCAAATTAGCCTTTTAGCATCGTGCGGAGGTTTGATTTTTAGGATTTGTGTCCTAGAATTGGGACACGATTGTGTCCTGATTGAACATGAATCCGACTGAATCGTGTCTAATTCGCCCGATTCGGGACACGATGGGCCAGGGGGACGAATCCGATTTCATAGGTGTAGGTGCATCATCCCAAAAAGTCATCAAATGTAGGGAAAAAGGCCAAAACTTTGTGGGTGCTGGAGGTGCCCAAGGATGTGTATGATGCTTTGTTGCTAATTTGAGTCCCATGGTTCTCAGTGCTTCACTTGTGGGTGCCAATATGCTTCTCTGGAGGTCTGGGCTCCAGTTAAGTTGCCCAGGTCATGGCTGTGGAAACACCTAACAATTATATCAAAAAGTCTAGCAAGCAACAAATCATTCGGTACAATAATCATCTTTGCATCTCAGTGGACCAAGCTTGAGAGCAAAGGGCTAATTGTACTTACTGTATTTTGCACTTTTGTGTACATTCATCTATTATTTTCTTTGTTTCTCCCAACATTTTCGTGCTTGATGATTTCTTGTTGTGCGACAAAAAGATATTATTTCCTCCTCTTAATTTTTTTCTTCTAATTATTTATTAATCGGAATGGGGCTTAACGTTTATCTTGAACCCAAACTCAAACACTATTGTATCCTGGAATAGAATAACATTGATCATTAAAGGTTTTGAGCCTTAGGTTGAATCAGTGAGCTTAATCTTCAGATTTACGTACACCCCCATAAATTCTTTCAGTATTCATAACCTAATTGATTGTTTCTTCTGGAATAGTCACTTTATTAGGCATTTCTTTACTTGATAGTAGCCTTTAGACTTGGTGAAATAGTGAGTGCGTGTTCCCATGGGCATGGAGGGGTAGCCATGAAGAAGACCTCCATCATTTGCTATATTTTGAAATGATTGTTAATTTTCTAACCCTAATAACTGAATAATTATCTCCTAATAAATTTCCTTGCTGATTTTAAATTAAATTTCAACTTTACTGAATAATAAGTACCACTGGGATTTTAACTTGCTGATTTTAAATTAAATTTCAACTTTACTGAATAATAAGCACCACTGGGTTTTTAACTTGCAAATAAATAAATTTCAGTGGAAGCAAAAATTAAACCAATCTCCACAATACACATAAATTTTGCTGCCCTTCAAAATCTGCTTTTCATTAAATAATCTGAAAGCATACAAGGGCTCCCTTTCTAGGAAAAAGGCCCACTGAAAAACACAAATTACAACAATTTTTTTTTGGAAAAGACTGGGCACCTGTATGGCCTGTACGCCCCCCAGAAAAATCTCCTGATCACTCCCAACAATTTGCTGTCCTTCCACACATGCAAACCTGCACTCTTGCCTGTGGCACATGCGGCTGTCAGCAAACCCACGCATGGCACATGTCGCTGTCTGTTCAGTCGTTCGGCCGTTTCTTGCCTTTGCGTGGCACATGTGACTGTCCAACTTCGCTGTACAGACTTACACGTGTGATTATCTGCTGCTGCGAATCCCTGCTTTAAGACCTCTGCTGGAAATTGATCTCACTGTTGAAATTTGGTACCGGAGGACAGGTGGTTCCCTTCGGCTTTGATCTTTGGCCTAGGGAAAAGTGTCCAAAAGATTTTAATTTTTCTCCTAAAGTGACTTTATAATTTCTTATAAAGTTAAAATCTAATTTAAAAGTGACTTTAAGTGATAAAGTTACTAAAGTCTAATTTTAAAGTGACTTTAATAAAGTCAATGAAAAATTAGAAAGGAAAAGTGACATTGGAAATAAATGACTAAGTGGGTCTTTATTAAAGTGGGGTGATTAAAAAATAGAAAGTGAGATTTAAATGTGCATTTAATCTCAGCCATTGATCTAAATCTATTTCAGCCATTGGATTTAGAGATCACCCAAAAGTCACTTGGATCACCAAAAGTCACTTGGAGTTATATTAAAGGAGGAAAAGGAGGAAAAGATCATTCATTCTTTCATGAGCAGATTGGGAGAAGGAGAGCAAGAGAGCAAGGGAGATTTCTGGACAAGAAGGAGAAAGAGGCAGCAGTTTGGCACACATACCAGACAGCTCTTCAGCAAAATCAGAACAGCAGAAAGAAAAGCAGAACAGCAGCAAGAACAAGCAGAAAAAGCTGATTTTTTGCTGAAAACTGAGAAGTTTCCAGGTGGTCCGTTGGGCTGAAAACGGATAAGTTTGCTTG
>APFE031198860.1:0-10423 GCA_000404065.3 Pinus taeda
ACAACGAGTTATACCCAAAAGGGAAAAAACCCACAGGTTAAACAAACAAATAACGCAATACACAAATCACGTGCAAAACAAAGCATGGGTTAAACTAATAAAAAAGAGGTTATAGTAGAAAAGCACAGAGTAAACTAATACACAACTTCTTAAACCCAAATACACAGCTAGGAGAAGTGATTCAGAAAGCGAGTGATGCTTGGATTCCAACGGGATAAATTGGTGAAGCAATGAAGGATAAATTATATCTAATAAAAATTATTGAGGAGGCCCATTGAAGCAATGAGGAAAAATTAAACATAATATAAATTATTAATGAGGAAGCAGAGCCTTAAATTCAATAGAAATGGCTAAAGAACTATGTTTAAACAAATCAAAAGGAGAGATATAGGACCATCTCTATATACCTAGAATTAGGATTCCGATTTCACCTCTTCAGCGAGCTAAGTAGGAGGCTTTGAACAATAGCAATGTCAACCACCTGTTTCCTTATTTTTTTCATTCATTTCCCTGCAACGTTAGCCCTTCATTCATTCCAATAATTTACAATGCACCAAACAAAAATACAAGGTTAATACAAGCTTATGAAATGGAATTAGTTATTGTAGCAGAGCAGAGATGAACAGAAACATTGAAATTAAATAGAATTTGATCCATACCATTTTTGGGAGATAATTTGATCTAATAATTTGTTAAACAACCCAACTCCCCTTCCCTATGCTTTTCTTATCAGCCTCCTCTATCCCACACAACCATGACAGACTCAAACAAAAACTCGACACAGATAGACCTAGCCTCTAACCATAGAGACATACAAACACACAAGCATAACGAGACTCGATATGGACAAAGGAGGAAGATGCTCAAAAAACGTGAAAATGTGTGAGCCCAAGTATTAACGAAGTTTTACAATGAAGGGCAAGGTCTTTGATCTTGATAGGAATTAGTGTAGCCATGTAAATGGAATGGCTAGTAAACCATCAAAACCCTTATCTCATGAGATATGTCACATTACCATGACGACTAAAAAAATCGTGAAGATCTCAATACTCATAATTAAATCTAATTCATTCTCTATTTGATGGGTGGAATACAGATCTCAAAACTCTACCCAGGATGAAAATTAGTTATGAAGTTGATAGGTTAGAGATTGTCAATAATGCCAAAGCTAAATTCAAGACAAGGAATTCCTATGAAGAACTCTACCCAGGATGAAAATTACTTATGAAGTTGATAGGTTAGAGATTGTCAATAATGCCAAAGCTAAATTCAAGACAAGGAATTCCTATGAATAATCAAAGGTTGATGTTCACTAGACAGGATCTCGAAGATGGTGGAAGTGTAGTTGATTATAATATTCGAAAGAATGTACCATTTTTCTTACCCTTTTGCTTGTCCTTCATCTCCCAAGTAATATGTAGTTTTTTGTGAAGCAGTTGACTTGTAAAACTATTATAGTTGATGTTAAGCATGTGAATACTGTTAAAATTCAAGACAAGGAAGGAATTCCCCTGTATTAGCAAAGGTTGATCTTCATTGGGATAAGAAACCATAGGATAAGAATTTTAAAGGTTTGGTATAAAGGAATTGACTCTCCCCCTAGTTCTTTCTCTATGCGGTGGTATGCAAATGAATCACTTGACGATGATAAGGAACATATTTGAAATAAGGATGGAATTCCTCCATATCAGTATAGGTTGATCTTTCTTCAGAAGGGAAACTCCTATAGGTTGATTTCCAAGAGAAGAATAATCATGTTATTAATGCATGTGATGTAGAATTTGGTTCATATTATTTCCATTTTTGTTTTATTCTTATTTTAAGAGGTCAATAATTATCGCTGCAACTATTCAATTTGGTCTATTGATCCTTTTCCTTGTCCATTTAAAATATTTTCTCATATGAATCAATTATTTTTGTTTGCTTGTATCTCCACCTATATACTCATTATATGGATTTGTCTAGTTGTTGTAATTCTTTGGAGCCTTTTCGTGCTTTCGTGTCTTCCATAAAATTTTCTATCTATTATTGGAATAGGATTGTTGTCCATTTTACTTATCTAGGAAATAAACTCAGTAGGTGCTTTTAGAAATGTAATTCAATATTTTCTATGAAACCTAATGTAGTTGAATTTGAGACTTAGTGGCATAGGAGGCACTTGGGTGGCTAGAATTTTTTTTAACCAATTTGTGTCAAGTACAAGTCTATACATTTTCCTGTGAATTATTATTTAGTACTTACATTTTTCAACTATCATTAATCTTCCTTTTTTACAGTTACCCGAATGAGAAACATTTTCCTTTGCTTAATTTCCCAACAATATGTGCACACAGTAGAAGGCTTGAATTTTTTTTTAGTAGGCAAGCTTTCAGTTCTTTCCCTCTTTTGCGTGACTACTATTCTTAGTGTCCTAGTTTGATATGGCTTCTTGAAACTTGTGTTTTTTTTCCTACAAACATTTTGATTTGATAACAGAAATATGATTTATAGCTTTCTCAGACTATGTATTTCACCATCAAAATTGCAAGTCCTTAAATTAAAATCATATTGATTTAGCCTTATTACATTTTCCTATTTAGGAGCCATGAAAGCCACTATGATTTGGCTCTAGGAGTTGATGTTAAGGAAATGAAATAAGTTGGTTATAGGAAGATTGTCTTCTTCAGTATATCTTGTGGATCTGATATGATTTTGGTAATGGTGAGTTCTATGTATGCGTAAGTGTTGGATGGTGTTGAATATGTCTTGTTTGTTAGTATTTCCCCCATTTTTTGGGGATTCATTTATTTAAAATGCTAGGTAGAGTCCACAATTTTTAATGAAAATGAACAACTAAGCTACAATACTAGCTTGAGGCAACATCTTTCAATAATTAATGACTTTCCTTATAAAAAATCATGATAAAAAAATTATCTTCAGGTGACATCTTTAAATAATTACTAATTTCCCTTATTAAAAATCATGGTAACAAATATCGTTATGGACAATGCTCTTAGGTTGATACTCTACAAGATTGAGGCATGATATGTTAAAAATAATTCCAAAACTTTTACTATGTAGATAGAGTATAATGTTTAATAATTTCACAAAATTTTCTAGATAATCTTATAAGCTCGTTGAACTTTCATCTCCGACTGTTGATTACTTGTAACAAAAATTTATATGCAATGAATACAAATTTCCCTTACATGGCAACTTGGAATAATTCTTGTGGAATTTTATTATGTTGTCATCTTCAATTGTTAATGTCTTGCATTGAGGCATAATGATAAAATTTTCTCTGGTTTTGTCTCGACACGAATTTCATGCTTGGTATAGCCTTTGCATTTTATTTATTTAATAATTTCACCATCCAATTTGAGAGTGAATTGAAGAGAATCTATTCTAATTTGTTATAATTACTTATCCTTACAAGGTATTTGTGTTGTCTTCATAATGAGTTCTTAGGATTCATCTTACTTGCATCCTTTCTTTTCTTCTTTTAGGTAATTTTTTATTTTTTAGTTGTTTCCTTTGCAAGCCTATTCTTTGTCTTGAAAACACAAACAAAATAGTTTTTCTCTAAAAAGTACAAGAAAAGATGACATGTTTAACCCTTCAATTATGTCCGATGGGAAATTCAAAACAAGAAAAAGTAATTAAAAAACCAAACTAAAAACAAGAAAACCTTACCATGTCTTACCTAGTGGTACTTATTTCAATTTTTAGTTGTTTGAAATAGTCCAAAGAGTAGGATTTTTTAGTAAAATATCCCTAGATTATTTTCATGAAAATTTTACAATACATCAAATGGTTACAGGTTTAGCAGTTTGGCTATGCATGGCAGAAAATTCAAGCCTAAGAAAAACTAGGAAAAAGAGATATCTTAGTATGCCTTACTCGATGGTACCAATTTCAATTTTCATTGTGTTTTAAATAGACTTGAGGAGAAGGAGTTTTTAGTAAAATATCCTTCAATTAGTTTCCATGAACTTAATATCTTTTGGAATCTTTTAGATTGTCACACCCTTTTTTTTAATTTACCCTCAAAGATGGTATTGGAACTAAAGTTTATTCATAGTTCTAGGGAAAGAAAAGGAAAAGTTATCTCTTACTCATCTCAGTTTCCTTATTGCAAAAATTGTGTGATTTTCATATACCCATTTTTTTTTAGGTTACATTTGTTTCTTATCATTATTTTCTAATCACTAGATATTTGTGAAGACATTTTCTAAACGAGTTATTGAATTAATTCACTAGAAATACTAAAACTCTAAATGTAGTGAGTTCTAGCATGAACGGCAATGTGAAAGCCAAGATTCAACACTAAAATTTGTTGGCAAGCAATTGGAGGGTGGGTGGGCTTTATTTGATTAAATATAAAAAATGATTCTATGCCTCATTTGATACCTCATCTTACAGTGGGATACACATATTTATTGAGATTTTGAGTCACAAAACCATAATTTTGAGGTTGATAGCTTAGACACCATTGACAATGTCAAGTAAAATATTCGACATGAGCGCATGCATATTTCTGAGTGATGTTTAATATTTCTAGCAATCAACTAGAGGATGGTTGTCACTTAGGTGATTATAACATCTAAAATGAATCAAGTCTTCTGTTGGTTATGTGTTTGAGAGATAAAATCCATATCTTGGTCAAAACTATAAGTAGGAAGAAAATTACTCTTGAGATTGAGAGGTTAGATACCATTAACAAAGTTGAGGCCAAAGTTCAACATAATGAAACCTTTTCTTAAGATGATCAAATATTGATATTTTTTATAAAGTAGTACATCAAGACATTCAGTAGTGATCTAACAAGAGTATGGATTATTAATGATGCAATCATGGTTTCGGGCAATATTTGGGATACACAAGTCATTATATTGACTAACATACCTCAGGTGAATCTTTTTAATGGGAGCTTATTCAAAATTCTAGTTGGGGTATCTAATTTTGAATTAAAATGAAAAAATAAGCTACATTATTATCCTGAGGCAACATCTTTCAATAATTAATGATTTCCATTATAATTTATAAAAGGTCATGGTAAAAAATATCGTTGCATACAATGCTATTAGGTTGATACTTTAAAAGATTGAGGAATGATAGATTACAAATAAATTTCAAACATTTTACTATGTAGATAAAGTAAAATGTTTCGTAATTTCACACAATTTGTTGCATAGTGTTATAAGTTGGTTCCACTTTTATGTTTGCTCCTTGATTACTTCTAAGAAAAATTTCTATGCCATAACATGGAATCGTTCTTGTGGAATTTTGTTATGTTGTAATATTTAATAGTTAATGTGTCTCATTGAAGAATAATGATAGAATGTTGTTTCTTGTTATCTCAACAACAATTGCACACTTGTTATATCCTTTGTGTTTTATTTTTTAATCATTTCAACATCCGATTTGGCATTGACTTGAAGAGACTAAGTGCCAATTTTTCATAGCTACTTTTACTGATAAGGTATGGTAATCATACAAATCTTTTTGTGTTGTCTTCACATTTAGTTTTTAGCATATTTAGATGCTTCCTTTCTTTTCTTCTTTTAGGTTCTTTTCTATTATTGAGTTGTTTTCCTCACAAGTCTACTCTTTCTTCAAAATGGGAACAAAATTATTTTTCTTATTTCCCTAAAATAGAAGAAATGATTACATGTTTAACCCGTTAGTTATGCCACCTTAGTACATCTTAATTGATGGTACTTATTTTAATTTTTAGTTGTTTGAAATAGCCCAAAGAGTAGGAATTTTTGGTAAAATATCACTAAATTAATTTTTATGAAAATTGTGTAATACAAGAAATGGTTATAGATTTAGCACTTTGGCTATGCATGAAAAAAATTCAAACCTAAGAGAAACTAAGAAAAAGAGATAATGGTATTAGTAAAATATTCTTGAGTTAGATGTTAGTAAAATAATAGTATTACAATTCAACATATTCACAAATATTTACATATCACCTTGGACATGAAAGACAAGAAGAAGGGTATGTGTTTCTAAATATTATAATCAAATGCTCTCTTATCATCTTCAAAAAAAATTCTAGAATAAATCAATATTCGATGATTTGGAGGAGTTCCTTGTCTTTAATGTTAGCCTAGACATAATTGACAATATTTGAGTTATTAACCTCTCGAATAATTTTCACCCTGATAGAGTTTTGACATATGCAGTCCACCTCTCAAATAGAACACCGATTTGATTTAGTTATGAGTTTTGAGATATCCGTTCCTCCTGTCAAATAGAAAAACAATTGGATTTAATCATTAGTTTTTAGATCTCCAGCTATAAAATGGAAATCCAATTGAATTTAATCATTATGGATGTTATAATTAACTAAGTCATGAACATCCTATAGTTGATTTCTAGGGAATGTTAACGATTCTTTGGTAGGATTATTCCCAAATTATAACTATCTTGTATCTTTACCATGGTAGTATAAATAGAATCTAAGATATCCACCTCAAGGGTAATGGTTTCTTCCAATAAAAGTCTTGAGAAAGATTTGTAATCCACCTCTTATAGTAAAAAACAGATGAAGGATAACTCTTTTGAATATTTTAATTAGTGAGGGTTTGTCCATCCTCCAAATTATTTCTAGAAAGTATCAATTTTTCTTGGTAAAGAAGAATGCCTTCCTTGTGTTTAATCTTGGCTTTCACATTGTCAATTATCTGAAAACTCTATACCACCAAAGTTACAGTCTGTCTAGCAAATGTCTTCACCAAATATTCAAGTTTATAATCAATTCCCTCACAAGTATATTGATTTGATAAGTAATGATACAAAAATGGCATAACCTATACACAAAACGTCTGTGATGACATTAATAGCCTTTGCAATAATACAACTAAGATAATTAGGACAACTTTTCCTTCTCTCTCCATAAAACAACAAACAAATTTCATTTCAAATACCAAGTTTTGATGTCAAGCCAGAATAAAGGTTTGGTAGTCTACAAACTACCAAAATCCATTCAGATCAAATCTCTAATATGGATGACCATGAGATGTACATGGAAATTTATTCAATAATATTCTACAAAAATATCTTATCCATATGTTCCGTTTCAAACATACTAGGTTCTTTGAAAATCATCTTGATGTTGAAGTAATACTCAAAATATGTCAAGCCAAAATAAAAGTTTCGTAGTCTACAAACTACCAAAATCCATTCAGATCAAATCTCTAATATGGATGACCACGAGATGTACATGGAAATTTATTCAATAATTTTCTACAAAAATATCTTATCCATATGTTCAGTGTCAAACATACTAGATTCTTTGAAAAGCATCTTGATGTTCAAGTAATACTCGAAATATTACAAAATTCAACTATTACCTCCAAAATATTAGTAGATTCGAAACCTATAATTTGCAATTTGGCTAGATAAATATTTGCCAAAATCACAACTGCTTGCTTTTTATAATTGAGAAGTTCTAGGGGAGGCAGAAGCAAGAGGGGTAGTAGTATGCACAAATTAAAAAGAGTGTTTTCAATATTCTTGGAGCATAGGAAGGGATCAAGACGAATAACTCACATTATGGTTGGGCCTCAAATTGCAAAAAATTTGTTGCAAGATGAAAGTAATTTTGGTAGACAACTCCTAGGTAACAATTAGACTAATAAGAAAGATAAAAATTATGCAACATTTAAATTATCCAAATCTTCATGTAAGGTGAAAAAGTAGGCAGTCGGATTCAATAACAAGTTATCACGTGTTCAAAAGACTTAACTCTTTGGGTAGCAAGATAGACAATCAGGGACTTAACTAGAAGTTTGGAAACATAAGAAGAGGGGAGGACGCAATTTTTTTCCCTCCCCCATGATGAATCCCATTGAAAAATTAGGGGGTTTCGCCACCTCCATATCTTTTCTATCATCTTCTCTAGCACAAGGATGCTAGTAATCCTAATGTCAAGGCATCAAAGGAAATTGGTGGGAAATTTGGTGCATTTAAGTAAGTGGATAAGAGGGCAAGTGGATGAAGACACATGCAAGATGTTCATAAAATTGTGAGTAGGTCTAGAATGAAGTCTTTCAATGGGATTTTGATTGCAATGTGGAGTAGGATAAGGATATTAGGATATGGGTCGAATATTAATATTGAAAGGATGAGATGGAATTTTACTAGTGCAGGACGTTACCGAAATTTATGTAAGTTGCATGACATCAAGGGATTGAGGAATGATCCTACAAGAGTGCAGATTATTAATGATGCAATCATCGTTCTGGGTAGTATTTTGGAGACATAATTCAGTATATCGACTAGAAAACTTGACCTTAAGCTTTCTCATGGTTTTTTGATTACATCGTGGAGAAGGACAAAGCAAATATGATTTGGAGGGTCTATGAAATCTAAAGGGAAGTGCCGGAATTATAATATATAATGACGGGAAAGGAATATCTATAGACTATGTGGCATCAAGAGATCATGGAGTGATATTATGAGACGATGGTTTGGTGAGGCTACAATTAAGATGCTGCATGGTTCTGACATGGCATGTTGCCTTCTTACCATTTCAATATTGAGCTCAGTGGTCCACTTCTACTTTGTAAATTGTTATAGTCCATTCACTATATACTTCCATCTCAATTAGGTAGAGGACAAATAGGGGAGTACTTGGTCGAAAAAAATGGTATTCCTAAATAGAGAGGTAGGGATCTTAGATTGTTGTGCATTTTGCTGGCATGAGAAAAATGGATGAAGTAACCCTCATGCATAAGACCTCTATTTCCCCAGTGATTACTTCATCATCCAATAGATCTATGGCCTAAGGAATTCAATAATTTGTTATAGGCATAAAATGGAAATCCTAGATGAGTATGCTTAAAAACAAGATCTCAAAATTGAAGACAAGGGGGGGACCTCTACCAAGGTATGCTTGACTAAGCCCGTGACTTGATTGATCAAAATATATAAATATAAGATGAGATGAGAAATGTGTAAAAGGATTTCTATTAAGATCAGCAATGCATCCAAGGGAAAAATTAAAGGTTAATTACCTCACCAGAAAGGCTCAATAGTTTATGGGCTGATTGAGCTTGCCAACAAGATACCAAATTTTCACAAACACCCTTTAACCAAAATTAGCTTGAGCATGTTAGGATTTGGATTTATGTTAGCCTTAGTTGAAAGTATAAATATTTTCACGGAGTTGAAAGGAAGATATCTGAATCTTGGAAACTGATGCCAACTAGAAATGACTTACCCACAATACGCTTACACCTGCATAATGTATTATGTCCCAGGAATTTTAATTTCACTGCCTAGTTAAACCTTCATAAATAAAGGTTTAAGGCTTCTTAATTAAACATCATGTGAAAAGGTTTCATGTGATTAGCCCAAAGTCTAAACTTTAGTCAACCTTTATAGTATAATCTTATTCAACCCTCATAAAATATGGTTAATTCTATACGCTGCGCATATTAAACAAACCCCATTTCATGGATTCTGACTTTGGTTAAGCTTCACCTAACCCATAAAATCTTAATCCACATTATTTCTATTATTCCTTGTATAATAGAAATACTTCATAAACACACGTAAGCCTTACCTTTCCACAAATCCATGACCTTGTCACATTTACCGATGTTCACATTATCGCGTTCAACATCCACCGTTGATTTCACTCCACGAGATCAAAAAATATCGCATGATCTCCATTTTTCCTCCGAAACTCAAACAAATTTAAATTGCGTTGATAAACACATCAGGTCTACTCAGAATATTAACCTATAGGAACTTTTCCAAGTGATTTCCATCTGATCTATCAACCCATGGATGGCCCCGATCACTGGAACTCAGCAAAGATTTAACCCCTCTATATAAACTCTGATCTGGTTTGATTTCAAAATTAAGCCCCATGCTTATTTGTACATGATATGTGTCTAGTCACCCTTTCAACAGACAGTCTAATCCCCTTCGGAGTTCAACTAGATTAGTTTATCATTCATAACTTCATCGGGTCCATTTTCCAATTACTACTTATGGTTTTGAGGTCATGCGAAAACCACTTTCACCTACAAAAACCCCTAATCTTCATCATCCATTGCACTCTCCCTTGTCTGTTGATCTTATAGATCGAATGATTCTTGTGGATCGTCACTTCATTTCTTCATCCTTCCCTTTACTTCACTTTTATGTCATTTCTCAGTGTTCTTCTATGGCTTCAGTTTTCTCCAGGGTTTCTAGTCTTTGGTTGTTTTGCAACACAACTCCCTCTTGGACTTAACTCTGCGTACTCTTAATCATTGTCACTCCTAAAATTCCTTTTGATCATTTAATCGGATTCAATGAGAAAACCACGATCCTTCATACTCCACCTCTTCTCCGTGCTCTAGTTGAACTTCACCTACATACATGTACTATGCATAGTTACACTAATTCATAGAAAATTCATAACTTCATTAATCATTGCACA
>APFE031198862.1:0-45940 GCA_000404065.3 Pinus taeda
CTCCACTGCCTGTACATAACTCCTGAGGGTGAGCACTTTCTTGGCAAGGAGGATAGCTTCTGTTCTGTTGGGAATACCCATGGCTGCCAATTCCTCCTGCTCATGCCTGTTCAGGAAATCTACCATCCTATTGGCCTGTTCTGGCCTGTTTCCCAGTACTGCTTTGGCCTTATTGATCTCTATGTGTGCTTGGCCTAGCAATTCCATCTGCTGATGTATTGTCTTTATTGATTTCCATTGTTGTGTGATGGATTTGCTTATTTTGGCCCATAAAATCCTCTTTATCTCGGCCATGGCTGTTTCTAGATTTAACTCTTTTTCTAGGGCCTTTATCTTGTCCTTGAGGGCCTTTATTTCTCTGCCCTGCTCAGCCACCGTTATCTTGGATTTGTCATATTTCGACTCCAGCTCTGCCAACTTCTCCTTGGTTTTCTTTATTTCATCAGCCTGGAGCTCCATTTTCTTGACAGCCTTGGTTATGTCCTCTATAGTTGGATTATCCTGTTGAGCTGCTGATGTACCTACTGCTTCTGTTGTGGGGGCCCCTGTTGCCCCTGATGTTGCTGCTGTTGTAGAAGTAGTTGGAGGAGCTTGGGAAGTGGATTCTCCCTGCTTGTCTTGTATTGCTCCCTCCAATTCTTTCTCCATTTCTCTGATCCTCTGATCTTGTTGTAGCAAGAGGTCTAGCTGATCCTCTACCTGTTTCTTCTTTTGAAGCTCAGCTGTCTGAGGGTGTTCAGTAGGTGGCAGCTTCAATCTCTTCCTTAATGCACTAAGGTCATCATCTTTCTTCTTCATAAGGGCCTTAACGCCTGTTGGATCATTAGGATCATGCCCTAAATCAACAATGATATCTTCAAGAGATTTTATTCTGTTGTCCTTGGCTTTGGAGGACATCCTCTCAATGTCCAGCTGAGTATTAGTGTTTTTCAACGATTCTTTCAGCTCATGGGCCAATGTGGCCTTTTCCACTAGGGTGGCATAGACCATCTCTCCGGCCTGCTTGTGGAGTTCGATTTGGTCCATGGGATGTATATCTCTAGCCAGGACCTCCACCCTTGTCTTTATGAAGTCTGCAGCTGTCTTAGGCTGCGGCCCCTTGGGCTTAAAATGGACTGAAATTATCTTCTCCCCTTGGATGTCATAAACAGACATCAGGTCTCTTCTTGCATGGCTGGTGTAGCATCTATAAACTGTTTGTACAACCTCAGCCCTCAATAGCTCATTTTGAGCCTTTATTTGTTTGAAGGAAGCCTTGGTGCTCTTTGGCTTCTTGCTCTGTTGTGATTGAGAGGCCACCCCCAAGCTAACCTGTAAAGTTTGCTCCTGCTGAAAGGAGCTTGTTCCTGTGTGCTGGCTGCTCTCCTTGTCCTTTGTTGAAATGTTTAAGACATCTTCAGTAATGTCTTCCACCTCTGGGGAATCTTCCCTTTGCCTTTTGGCTTATGGCTGGTCGGAGGATCCACTGAGAGGAGTGGACTCTTCTCTTTGTCTTTTTACTCCCCTTTCTTCATGTGCTGGGGTCTGTAGAACTGGGGCAGTTGACTGCTGTATTTGAGGTGGTGGCGTTTGTATTGCAGGAGTTTCTGGCAGCCCATTCTGTGGCTTAACAACTTGTTCCTGTTGCTGGCCCATTTGCTGCTCTGTTTTCTGCTGTGTTTCCTGCCCTGTTTCCTTCTCCCTTTGTTGCTCAGTTTGCTGTTCTGACTGTTGCTCAGTCTGTCCCTTTGCTGGCTCATCCTCTGCACCTATTATGCCTTTGCCTTTATCCATTGCTGTTGCTGATGTAGTAGGTGCCTGTGGTGCAGTCCTTGTAACTGAGGTCCCTTGTCCCACTGAGTAAGGCAGTCTGAAGGGTACCTGCTGCACATAATCTAGGTCAATTGTCTTTTCAAGCTCTTTGACATTTTTAAGCAATCTTTCTTCCTCAGTTAGGCCCTCAACTAGGGTGTCCGGCTGCCATTCTTGTAAGTTGGCATATTTTTCTATGTGAGGGTATTGGCAATGCCTAATAGCTAGGAGCCTATACTTATTTCTTCTAGCAGAGATGAATCCTTGAGGGTCATAAGGGACCCATCGAAAGCTATAGGACAGATTGTAATTTTCCTTAAGGATCAAGTCTGCAGCTTCCCATCCTTCCTTCTTATTCATGATGAAAGGGCCCATTTCATTTTTAAAGTTAAGGTGGGCCTTTTTCTTGGAGCTGTGGAAGTGGGTAAGGTCTGACTGAATCAATTGCCTGTAATACTCCAAAGCAAACAACCTCATTGGTACGTATTTGGGAAGCCTGTATGGACAGAGCTCACATCCATAGACCCTGAATACTGTATGGTGTTCATATAGGTACCAGTCACCTATTTTGTTATTCTTGGAAAGCTGCAAAGCTTTCTTTATCTCACTGGATATCCTGGGAGGAGGTGACTTCATCAACATGCAGGAGATTGGGTAGACAAACTGGTCAACAAATTCACAGTAGGTATAGGGTGAATTTGTGACTTTGTGATAGACTGAGGTCCAGAAGATAACAGATCTTCTTTCCCCTGTATGATCTAGCCTTCTGACATAGCATGGGAAGGCTTCTGAATGGTAAAACATGAACAGATGGTAAATGTAAGCTGAGTATCTGAAGGCCCCCTGTCTGTCCACTTTGGTCAACTGGTCATGAATTTTATTGGCTATGAACTTAGCAAAGTTGTACTTTCGGGCAGGGGGTTGGTATGGGCTGTAAACAGATAGCAACACTAGCATGGCTCTATCCACATGCTCACTGTTTTGGTATCCCAACACATAGGCTATCATATCTAGTAATAGCCTGCCTACATCATTGAATTGTTCATTCAGATAAGGGGGTGGCTCTGTAGTCTAGCACTCAGGTCTCATGAAGTTCCTGATGACCTTTTGCAGCTCTTCACTAGTCATCTTGTCACCAGCTTCCATCAAATAATTCATGGAGAAAGGGATCAGCAACTCTGTTTGATCAAACTATAACATCTTGTTTATGGACTCAGCATTGATGTAAAAGAGGATCCTCCGTGATGGGGTGCTGACAGCTCTGTGCTGGGCATCATAGTGTTCAGCACAGAGGTGAATGATTTCGGGAAAAACATTCACAGCTGGGAGACAGTAATAGGGTAGGTTTGACTCCCAAATCCCATGTGTACCATGCCCATCCTTATAGTCTTCCCTCAGTCTACTGAAGGTCTGCAAGAAGTCTCTGTTTCCTTCAAAGTCTCCAATGAGACCATCCTTGTCTACTAATGGCAAGGCCTCCAGCTCCTTATTTGTTTGACTTTGCGAGGCCACACTGATGGATGAAGTTGCAGGAGATGCCATGATAGAAGCTAATCTGTAGAGGCAGGGGTAATGGTTTGACAAGTCCTTAAAGAGTTTTAGCTGCAGGTTAACTGTTGACACAGTCTGGTGTCCTTCCTTTAGTGGATAATGCAAGCTGGCTTTTGTAGTTTGCTGTGAAATTCACAGGGATGTGAGTTGTTAATGAGAGACTGCAGAGCCAGTGAGGTTTCTTTGGTATGACAACAGGTGGCCTGTACTTGGCAAAAGGGAACAATGCCGAGCACCTTGGGGGGAATTTCGGGGTCTTTAGCCCGCGAAACGAGCAATCCTCTGTCGAATTGGGGTTTAGGGGTGGTGCAGATTACTTGGGTTCACTTTGTGTGACAGGCAGAGCTGAATTTCAAGAGTTTAGCTGGTGTTTAATGGTGAATTTTTTTACAGAGAATTGAAATGCATGGGCGAAGTAGGAAACTGGCTAAATACCTGGAAAAACTAGCTTGGACGCTTGCGAGCCGGGCTGTGGAGGCTTAATGCCGTCGAATTGTGGACTTGCAACGGTTGAAATCTTGAATTTGTCGGCTGGAAGACAAATTTCGCGGCAGCTGGTTGACAACGGCTCCTTCTTTTACGCATGAAAATGACTTAAAACGGCTCATTTGGCCGTTTATAACGTTGAATTTTGGAAAAAGCTGCCATTGGCGCTTTTCCGTCGATGATGTCAGCATGACGTCATGGTGGGCCCATAGTACTGAGGTGACGTGGCACTGAGGTGTGAGCCAGGGTGGCAGGACACGGTGGCGGGCTGATGCGATGGCAGGGCTGCGTGGAGGGCCACAGGGTGCGGGGGCGGGCAAAGGTAAGGTGACGTCAGGATGACGTTAGCGTGACGCAGGAGGGAGAGTGGTAAACTGGATGGTGGTAAGCGGGTTCCCCGCACCACCTTTGGGGCAAAGGCAGTACCGGGGAGGGGGCTCCGAACAACCCCAGCGCCTGCCACGCGTCCTTGTACGGGCCCAAAACCATTTTCTCCGGACGCTAAAGGTCGGCAGGTCGGGGAGTGAAATTGACTGCCCACCTTTGGATCTGGGCGGCGGAGATCGGACGGCTGGCAGGTCCTCCGACGGGTCGTGCATGTTGGGAAGGGGCCCGCCATGTGATTAAAATATTCATTTAAATATTTGGGCGGAGAACCTTGGGTTTTATGGTTTTTTTCGGGTTTTGTCATGTTTTGAAAAAGGGGTTATGGGTAGGAGAGGTTTTGTTATGGTCTTTCTTTGCAAATGAGGGCTATATGAGTAAAATGACTTGGAATGGGAAGAGAGATGACCAGGAGGTTCATCAAAGTGACCAGGTGTCGTTTTGATTCCTTTTTAAACAGACCATATGGCTATAATGCCAAGGGGAGGGATATTTATACAAATTTTGGGGTTTATACACCATGGTGTTAATACTAGTAGGGGAAGGGTAAGATAGGGGAGTTATATAATAGGATCAGGGGTTAATATGGATGAAGAGAAAAATGTAAAAGCAGGCCAATACAACTAAGTTTTGTTGAAAGAAACTTAGTGTAGAGAGTAGATCAAAATGAAAAGATCTTTGCACAAGAAATGTGGCTTTTAAAGTAGAAAGGACATCCATGCAACCATAGATCTTTCCCTGCATTTGAACTCATGAGGGGATGTTAGTAACAAATGGGAAAAGGGGAGAAAGGGATGTTAGACATAATCATTTGTTTTGCTTCTCTTATTTTGAATATCAAAGTCAAATCTTTTGAACTGGATATCACTTCTGCAACCCCATCTACCTACCCAACTACTTTGTCTAGCATTTTTTCTTCTTGGAGGGTGCACTTGGACTTGCAGACCCTTTGTGTGCCTTTTCTTTTCCCTGGCTTTTTCCTTTGATTTTCTATCAAATCCTACCCTTATTTCTTCTAGGGTCCCAGATTAAACTGTTGGGACTCTTTCTTCTCTACCTGTACTACTTTTCTGCCAAGATTAAACAGTTTGGATAGAATTCTTTCTATATTCTACAGCAGGAAATTTTAACATGGCATGATCCAGATTAGGCTGTTGGACCATCCATCAAAATTGAGTCTCTATCAAGATACAGACACACCTTGTCTCTTTATGGAAATATGGGATCTTTGCATCATCAAAGCAGAGCATATTTGGACCTTTTATAGCCAATCATGAAATATGAAACCTATTGATATAGGTAACAAACATGATCAATTCCTTCATTTATTACACACCTCTTATAGAATTAATAATGATCATGATGTCCTCTCTCATGTTAATGAAACACAATCACGAAGCCTGGAAAATTTTTATAATCAACCATAAGAAGATACCAGTAACAATATTGAAGAAACAGTTGCCTTGAAATCAGAAAATTAGCCCAAAAATAATTCATAAAATTACTCAATAAATCAACAACCAAAAGTAGAAATCGAAGATTCTAATATGAAATTTGCTGCAGAAATTTCTGAATTTGATTATGTTGATCAAATGCCAAATTCAAGGAAGCATATCAACATTCTTCAAGAAAGCATAAATAGACAAATGAATGGTCATGAATCTAAAATTTATACTGAAGAAAACGCAAAAGAGTCTGCAAATAGAGATATTTTTAAATTCATTTCTTTACACTCACATTTCTCTCTTTATCCTGATATTTTTGTTGATAGTAATTTATACCCTTTTTGCATTAATATTGTTCCACAAAACAGAGAGGATGGTTTAAATGAATTGCCTATTAGTTTTTATCAGGATAGGGAGATAACTGATTATTCTTCTGACATTGATGGAAATGTGCTCAATACTCCTTGTTTTGATATATCATATGGAAATAAAAGGAATCCTAATGAATATCGTGAACTCATTTATGATGACTACTCTAAAATTGAGGATGTTGATCTATCTTCTTCTGAATTAAATCCTCATAATCAAAGTCATATCATATTTGAGAATGAAGAAAACTTCAATTCAGAAACTGTTCCAATTAATTCTCAAACTCAAACAAATGTTCATTTTCACTATTTCAACATTCAACGATCCATCCCAATTTATGATTCCTATGTTGATCATATTCTCACTCCTATTCATAGTCATGAATCTTTCCCTCTTTCACAAGATGGTCATTCCAATTGTAATATCTTGGCTGGTGCTTGTGAGAAGGAAGTTATTCCAAATCAATCACAATTGTGCTATAACATTAATTGTAACAATAATTTAAATTATGAGTTGATTTAATTATTGTACCTTCACTTATTTTGTTTGATTTTATATTTGTTATCTGTTTTCATTTTTCAATTTTTAGATGTCATTTGCTGGCATATTGAGCAATTAAGTGTTGAAAATTTTCTATCTGTATTACTAGAATGCGAAGAGGAATCTCAAAATTCAAATCATGACCACAAAGAGTTGTTGATTTTCCAATTCCATTGGATGGTCATATCTTATCAACGTACTTTGCCTTCTAGAGTGCATCTTCAACATAAGTCAACACTTGTAAATTCATTGATCTAATATGACCAACTATCTAACGCAATTGAGGATCTTATGACATATGCACTAAGCCTCCATCCACACTTCATTGATCCTTTTCAAAGATGTTTGGAAACTTCTTTTTCACAAAAGATTATTAATAGTTTTTCTTATGTACATAACACTAATCGTTGTTCGAACTCCCTCCCATTTGACTTCTTCCTATCTCCAATAAATATTCATCTTTATTTCTATGACCCCACAGAAATTTGGTTGGACGAATATTTTTAGGAGAGAATGTTTGTAAGTAAACCACTTGTAAATAAGTTGCCTTCTGTAAATACATTAACAATAAATATATATCTTACATTCATATTTATTTCTGTTGGGTTAATTGTAATTGTATTTTTGTAACTAATGTTTGTTTTGTACATACATGCAGGAAATAAAATGCCTAAATGGTTACATTGGAAGTATCACTATACCTAGTCATCTTTCATTTCACGTTGCTAGGATTAGGAATAGATTAATTTAGATTTAGAATCCTTTCTTATTTGTATTGCTTTCATTATTGTAGATTTTTAATAAACACATAATGAGCATATGATGCTTCCTTGTTTTTTACTCCATTCTCCAACAAAGAGTGTTCGAAAAGTAAGACTTCTTAAATTACGCTTACACAATGCTTGCTTATTCTTCTTGGTGAAGCTTCATCACATTGTTAAAAATTTGTAAAGAAAATTAGGAATAATGAAGTTCCAAAGAATGTTTATAGCCAAACGCTCTTGAGAAATTTAATTTTCAATTCCTTAAGCATTACTATATGATCATTTTTTCCACTCTTGTTATTGTGAAGTAGACGCAAATCAACAACTTATTATTTAATAATTATTTTAGATTAAATGGTAGATGATTTTGAACATATGCAAATTTTGAGAAATGCATGGGAGAACTTGAATATTCATGAGGTAAACTTTCAGTCAATATTCTTCCAAGTATGCATTGAAATGTTCATCCTCATTTGTTGTCGATTTCTATTTTCATTAATTTATTTCTTATTTTTATTTTATTGATTTTTGCAGGTCTTCACGAGCTTTATTTTGGAGACTTGAAATAAGCGAGCAGTCAACCCTTGCCAGACCATAAGCATGTCCAGGGGAGTACATGTTTTTCATTGGAAATATTTTTTCGTTGTGCTATATATAAATGTTTCTCTACATATTTCCTTTCTCTGAAAAATTTAGCGATATGAGTCAATAATCATAATTTTGCCTCCCTTTGTTGCAGTTGAAATGAAATTCTTGACTCTTTCTTATTCAGTTTTGTCATAAGAAAAGGAAAATCACACATTTTTTTTTGCAGCAAAGTTATAAGATGCACCTATCCACCTTTGCATATTTTGAATCTTGTGTTTGCCAAGTTGAGTTGAACCTTTGCACTGCACTTATCCACTTTAGTCATATTCCTTTCTTTCAAGATGATTTAGAGCCTCTATCGAGTAAATATTTGAATCTCAATCCTTTGTTATTCATTCTTCTGAGATTTCCATTTCTCTATTCTGAGCCTTTTAATTTCTCGAATTAGGGATACATCAGACTAATGTAATATTATTGGTCTCTCGTCAATTCATACATTACTATATAGTCTACTTATCATTATATTCACATGGAGTCCTCTTTGTTTATCTCTATATCTTTACGTTGACTTCCATGTTACTCTGGTATTTGAAAGATTGGATGCATTTTTTATTATAACTTAATCAAACTTCCAAGCATTCATTTCTTCGGATGACTCCATGAGTTTAAGGATATACATTCTTCATGGTGTGTGCACTTGAGCCTCTTTTTACTCTTCATGAAAATCTTTCTCGCTAATGAGAAATGCATCACCTCTGGTTTGCCTACATTTTCATCTCTATCTTACTATAAGATTCTCATCCCATCATCCTGATCATATTTTAGTATGCATCTTTATTTGCTTTTCAAATACACTTTTGAGAAGCCACTATGATTATGCAACCAACTAATAAAGAAATTTGGAACAAGTAACCGTAATGGATCATGGTTAATTCATGTTTGAATTCTCTTTTGTTCAATTTTTTAATATATCACTCCATATTTAGCATGTAAAATTTGAAGACCTATTCATCTACATATATGCACCACATAGATTGGGACTCAGTCTTGATTTTTTAGAGTTTATGAAAATCATGGAGTTGACATGAAATCTAAAATATAAAGAGCGTAATTGCCGCTACAATTCATAGAAAAGTACATCTTCATTTTCATTTCTAATGAATTTGATTTCTTCTTCTCACTCCTTGAATATGATACATCATTCTTCTAGTTTTACTGCTTTCTTTAATTTAGACTTAATAAGTTATGATTTGGGCCAATGAAATTTACATAAATTCGTCATGTTTTTACTTCCAATTAAAAAGAAGAGGTTATTTTTTGTTGGAAAATATGATATCTCTTAGGTAAATATCAAACAAAATTTTCCAATGGTAAGTTTCATATGCTCATTTTCATTCATTTCATTTTATTTACATTTAGTTCCAATTTTGTTTGTAGTTTCATTGATATATATTTATGTTTTACAAGACCTACAGAATTGTTTTTCACACCCCTGTTGGCCCAGATTTGGCATTCAGTCTCTTTTGTTTTGTGTGCTTTCGAATTTTTGGAGGAGTAGTAATGATCCTCATCAAATCAACCAAATTGGAGAGTTTATGAACCTTTAGTATGTTTCTTAAGCATTCCTTTTATAAAAAATTGTTAAGATGTTTTTATGCAGAATTTTCTTTGAAACAAGAAAATTTGCAGTAGACAAATACTTCTCATTTGGGTTGAATTTTACCTCATGATTGTTTTTCACCTTTTTAGTTTTGGAGCCTAATTTCATGTAACATTGCAAGATAAAATTCATTAAAATCTCAACATAAAATGAACACACACATGATTTTCCTATTTACTATTTTGTTAACACATTTTATAATTAATCTTGTTGGAGTTTGTCTTTCAAATTTGGGTTTTTCTTTTAGCTTCTGCTTTCCTCATTTTTACATTTTTAGAGTTTGTTGATTTCTTCTTTCACTTCCGTTTGAATTTATTTTTCCCTTTTTCTATTGGTTATGGTTTGATTTATGTGGAAGGTCAATTCTCCTCACCCAACTTTGGTTGTCAATACATGGAAATTTCTACTTTGTCTATTTAATGAGTTTTATTTACCATTAAAGGTATATCTTTATGGAATCATAAATCTCTTTTTCTTTAAATATTTTCCATGGAGGAACATGTATCATTTCTAAGTGATATAGTTCAAATTTTCAAGGAAAGAACTGACTTGAGTTTAATTCAATGAATTTATCCCATAAAAAACCTCTGGTTGATAGTCGTGGGGAAATATTTGGAGTCAACATTATGGAAGTATTATATCCATTAACACAAGTTTTTATTACCGTCCACCTCTTTCACTTAGGTACATCATAAACTAAGCTCATAAATGTGCTTATCAAAAGGGTGATTAAAAGAGGAAACATGGGAAATGCAAGTAAACCCGGTGGGGCTATGGATGCTCGCTGGCAGCGGGGCTACGCTTGTATGGAATTAAAGACAACTTCATCAGGGTATTTTTCAGGCTCATTGGCAGCAAAGCAATGTCGGAGACCATTCCTATCAATGGATATATGCTTTATCAAAATACTCCTATTTGTACCTTCTTCTATTTTTCATACGAGGTAATCTTAAAATAATTTTTTTTCCAAAATTAAAATTCATGATTTTAGTTTCAGTATGTTTTGAGTACTTATCTCTTTAAGATTATATTGCATAATTCATTAATGTGGTACCCTTGGAAATGTTTTATTGTTTGATAGTTTAATAGAATTCTTCACCTTTAGCCTTTGGGTAAAGTGAAGTTCATCACTCTTAACCAAAGATAACTGGTTCTTCCCTGTGCGTTGCCATTGTTGAGGTGAAAAATCAACCCCCCATTTTTTACTTATTTATTTCAATAATGGGGACCATTTCCATAAAATTTTGGCTAAATCATCTTTTAATATTTTTCATTTGGTTAAGTGTCCTACAATTATGCCAAATTTTATTTTCTTTAGATTTTTCTTTTAATTATTTCATTGCGTTCGTTTTTTCGCAAAATCTTCATCCGTTCCTATTTCATCTCATTTGGTTGCGCGGTTTGCAAATAGTGCTCATCTAAAGTTTGATAATTTTTACTTCCAAGGCCAAAAATGAGCAAAATGTTTATTATTTTAAATTTTGTAAATAAATTGTAAATATTAATTTTTAGTTTATTTTTTTAATTCATTTTTTATAAAATAAAACCACCACAACCGAGAACCAATATGTGTATTATAATTAATATAAGCGATTGTACTTCATAATGGAACCAATATATCGGAGTTGCACCTTTAAAAAATTATGATAAACATAAACCTCGATAAGTCTCACTCATAAATTCAAAGTCATATTGGAATACTTTCATCGGATTTATATTATATCGTAACTTCCTTTCAAATAATGTTACAATAAAACTCCTCCCTAATGTCTTTTTCCCCAATACCGGCTTTATTAATAGAATCACATTTAAGGGTTTTTACTAAGGTTTTTTACAAGACTTACACACATTTATATAATAATTATCCACTGGCCCCAAAACGGTCATTTATTATATCGGTTCAAATAAAAAAAAAAAGGTTTTATCGTGTGACACCTCTGATATCTCACACCTCTAATATTTCCATTAAAGCTCTTTATCAGAAGCCTTTTCCTAAAACCCCTGATATGATTCCTCTGATATGGCTTACCCTCTCTCCTCCAATGGCTCCATTACACTGATCTCCAATGTCACTTTGTCTCTAATGTTTGATGTCCCTCATAGCTTCGACGAGCTTGGCTATAAAATGTTTATTTGTATATTAAAGTTTGTTTAAAGGTTTCTTAAGACATAGAGAATTTATTTCATATTAGTTATGTAATTGTGTGAATATAATATTATGGTAATGTTAAATAATTTATTTTATTAATATAATGTTTAATAATTTAATTAAATTAATATTTTTATTTTGTAGATAATTTAATTCATATGAGAATTATATTGAATTTTGGAATTAATTCAACATTTTTTAAGTTTGTAATTTAATTTAATGTTTTTAAATAAAATGTATATAATTAATTTAACAAATTGTAATTAATTAGTTTTAGTTGTACATTTAATTAGAATTAGATTTTTAATTAATTTTCTCAATTTTAGCCCACACAGACATTTTCCAGAATTCAGATTATTTGGGAACCTCATCTTTGGAGAGACATATATAGAGATTAGCTTGAAGAAATTAATACCACAATAGCTCATTGGAAATCTAAGACAAAGGAGGATAATCTAGCATGGTTAATTTTAGAAGATCTTATCATTTAATGACCCATAAATCCAATGGAAATAAAAGTGACGAATTTGAAACAAAATTAATTTTGTATGTTGATTTGGAAAAATTTTATTAGCTTTTGAAAATTGATGTTATCAATTCATCCTCCAGCATTTCTCAAAACCAAATCAGAATCAACAGAAGCAATCGTAGCTTGAAATTTATTTGGATTTCAAGTTATTTTTTATTTTTAACAATTTGTTGAGAATGAGTTTTTGTTTTCTATTTTGTTCAACAAATCTATTTTAGTTTTTGAGTTTCAATTGATTGTACCAAAATAGTAGTTGAGGAAATTAGGAAGAAAATATTTTGATCAAAAAAATTACTCTAGCAAGAGAGGAAATAAAATTTTTGCCAATCAATTTATTGGAGAAAATTTATTCTCTAAAAATTCTCTCATTTTAATTCTCTTTTTTAATTATAAATTGGGATTTTGTTGAATGGAATTGGGGGTTCCAGATCTGAAACTTGGGGACAAAAATATCTGCAAAGAAAGGGATTTTTGCACTACTGTAGCGAAAAATATGTTGAGAAATGGCAATAAGAAATTCCAGTTTAATTTGTCCTTGAATTTAAACTAAGAATCAAAATAGAATTATATTCTCATAGAAACTTTTAAATAGTTAATTAAGTTTAATTAACTTAATTAGCTTAGGAATTTTGAGTTGGAAGTCTTTTGGAAGTCATGTATATGTTCTCTATAAATTTTAGGGGTCTAGTATGAGTTTAGATTGAGTTGTAATTAGATAACTCAGTTTACTGAGTTATAGATAGTTAAACTAGTTCTAACTATTTGTTTGAACTAGTAGATGATTAGCAGTTAGTTAGTGCACTGGTGCATCCATAGGTGCTACTCCGGATAACTGAAGATTCTCTCATCAAAAACTCATGCATGTCAGTTCTGAGAAAGACATAGTTGGGACTAGAGTGTAGGGATAGTGTACTATCAGTTATATGATTTACTGAGTTGTATAGATCATGCATGCAGTCAGGAAGAGGACCTAGATTGGATTGTGTAGTTTTGGAAGCACTAGATTATCATTAATATGGGCTATTCATCCTAGGAATTTCACAATGAAATAGGGGCTTGGTAGGTAGTGGAAATTGGCTAAGAGTGGGCTTGTGAGTTAGAGAGTTGAGCATACTTGTGCGAAATTGTTCTAGTGGGAACAAGATTTGTATATTCACTCATATTTTTATTAATGCAATGCAGATATGCGGGGTTTTGAGCAGTGGATTTCCCTAGAAAAACTTATTGTGTTACATGCCATTGATTTGTATTCTTCTTGTTCATATTGTTTTCATTGGTCTATTAGCTTCCATTGGTTGAAAGTAGAAGTAGATTATTTTCTCTTATTTTAGTAGATTACATGAGCTTGTGAATCTATAGGAAAGTATACATGGTATAGGAGCTGAAGACAGTATACTAGAGGAGATTTTGAAGTTTTGAGATTTGGGTTATAGGTGAAATTTGAATTTGCAATAATACTTCAGGATCGGCAGATGGCATTCTACGTTTTGTGGCTCAAGTTTGCCTTGGAAGATAGCTCGAATTATATAGCCTGGAAGGACAGAATGGAGGTTGTGCTGGAGGATAATGGCTTGAAGGAATTCATTGATTAAGACATTCCTAAGCCAGCAACATTGGATGCACAAAATCTAGCCAAATGGAAGAAGTGTTTGGCGAAGGCGAGCCAGATAATCCTTGAGGGAGTTCAAGACGACATTGTCTTGAGTCTCAAAGGAAAAGAAAATTTGTATGCTATGTGGAAAGCATTGATGAACTTGTATCAGAACAGCAAGACCAAAGGAAATTGGCATTGAAGGACAATCTGCGAAAAAATCAAAATGGAAAAAGGCGAGACTACTCCAAAATACTTGACCAACTTCACTCAATGTTGTGACGAACTTGGAAGTGTTGGAATCATGATTGTCAACGATGATATGGTGAGTCTTTCTCTTTTGGGACTCCCAAAGAGTTGGCATGGTTATCAGAACTCAGTTAATGGTCAGGAAAAGCTGTCAGATTAGGAACAAATATGGTCAGATTTTATGCAGGAGGAGATCCGAAGGAACACTGACGATGGCTCTTCATCAAAGACTGATGATAAAGAGAATTTTTCCTTAGAGATTAATGCGAAGAAAGGGAAAGGCAAAGCTTCCCATTCCAAATCGGATTCTTGTCATGGAGGCAAGAAGAAAGACATAATGAAAGTTAAGTGCTTTCATTGTCATGAGTTGGGCCATTTTGCTACAAATTGTCTGCTCAAGAAGTCCAAGAAGAAGTCCTTTGGAGGAGCGTCGGATAAGGCTTTGGCCTCTCAATTCGAATTGGAATTTACTCTCATTGCATGAATGGCTTCATCAATGATTGGTAGTGTATGGTATTCATAGTGGAGCTTCATTCCACATGATTGGTGACAAGGAGTTGTTCAATGACCTGGAGGAGAAAGATCTCCAGATGAATATCGAGATGGGTGACGACGAGAGGTATAGTGCTACTAGATTAGACATGGTTAATTTTTAGAGGGAGAAGGGTGCTCCTCTAACCTTGAGGGGTGTTACCTATGTGCCTAGGTTGAAGAAGAACTTAGTATCGGTCTCTATGCTTGAGGATAGAGGCTATGATGTTATTTTCTCGAAAGGAAATGTGTTCTTCCAACACATAGCCATGGGTCAAGTAAAGAAGATAGGGATTCAAGTTAAGAATCTCTATAAGATGGAGGTAGAGGATTGTGCTACTTTGAGCATGAAAGAAACGAAGGTTTAGAGTTGAGAAGTCGACAAGTTATGGCATAAGTGATTAGGCCACTTGCATCATCGGGCCTTGAAAATCATGCAGAAAATATCTGTTGGTCTTCCCATAGGTACGCTTAAGTAAGTTGATACATGCAAGGGGTGTACTTTTGGAAAATACACCAAGGATTACTTTCATGACAGAGACAGTCAAGCAAAGGCGATTCCAAAGCAAGTCCATTTAGATGTGTGTAGATGATTATTGACAACATCCATGGCCAAACACAAGCATTATGTTATATTTTTTGATGAATTTTCTCGTAAATGTTGGATATTTTTCATGCATAAGAAGGATCAAATTTTCACAAAGTTTTTTGAATTTAAAGAATTGGTCAAGAAAGAGTTTGGCAAGAAGGTTAAAGCTCTACAACGTGATAATGGTGGTGAGTATGTCTCAAACAAGTTTCAGAACTTATGTGTAGCAGAAGGGATTAAACGGGAGTTGACGACACCCTATAACCCTTAGAAGAATGGGTTGGCCGAGAGGAAGAATAGAAGCATAGCAGGGGCAACAAGGGTGATGTTGAATGATCAAGGTCTCTCACTACACTTGTGGGCTAAGGCATGCAAATAGTGGTTTATGTTCAGAACCATAATCCACATTAGATACTTGGGATGAAGACACTAGAGGAGGCTTGTTCCAGTAAGAGGCCAGATGTTAGTCACTTCAGGATTTTTGGGTGATCGGTATATTTCCATGTGACCAAAGATGCATGGAAGAAGCTTGAGCCAACAGTATAATTGGGGATATTTTTGGGGTACACTTATACACCTCACAACTATCGGGTGTACTTGTTGACCAACAAGATGAGAGTAGTTTGTAGGGATGTCAGATTCGATGAGGAGAAGGCCATGCAAGTTTTCCTTGAGAGGGAGCTTGAGCTACATGCAGTTGAGGAAATTTTAGCTCCTAAGGAGGAGGAGCCTCAAATTGATGTGGAGCAGCCACATGTAGAGGATCTGGGAGTGGAGACATCCACTCAGGTAGAGTCTTCCAGAGATGGTAGAAAGCACACTGGAGAGGCAATTAGATTGTTGTCGGATGCTAGAGATAATGTGGGAGCACCCAAATCACAGTGTAGATAGAGGAGGTCACTTGACAGGTACACTGGATACATGGCTCTTATGATCGGATGTGTTGTGACATATCCATCTTCAATTGAGGAAGCAGTGCAGCAGCCGATTTGGGTTGATGCCATGGTGGAGGAGTATGACTCCATAGTTCATAACAATGTTTTGTATGTGGTTCCAAGTGTTGGAAATAATACTAAGAGGGGGGGGGGGTGTGAATCAGTATTATCAAACTAATAATTTTTCATTTCCATAATGAAATTCATATACGCTACTTCAGTTAATAGAACTCGCGCGTACACGCAACTGTGTTTAAAGCAACTAGCATATTCAAGCAAACTTATGATTCAGTTAATTCATCATATATTGATCTTTAATCAGTGCATCAGAACCATATACAAACAGTAACCCGATGAAGTAAAATAGAACAGATCATCACACATAAAACACACATGGACACCAAGATATAAGGTGGAAACCCAATGTGGGTGAAAACCACCTGATGTAATCGTCTCTATCTTCTTTTAATAATAAGAGAATTATGTTTACAATTTTTGTACTGGTGCAGTCTTATACCAGTATGCAGGCTTCTACCCACAGAAGGCTACAACCTTCTCTCGTTCTCCAGCTTTTATTGGAAGGGAGCTACAACCCCCTAGCTCTTGTACTAGCCGATATTTTTACTAGTACGTAGGTTCCGGCCTACAGAAGGCTACAACCTTCTCTTTTCTTCCAGGGATCGTGTTTCATAAATTTTCAGACTGGATCCATTAACAACATAATTTAATCATCAAATATATCTGCATCAACCAATCTCCTTTTGAACCAACCACAACCGAATAAATCAATCAGACCATTCAGAATGTTGTCACCAGAATACAATTACCAGAACCCAAGCAATAACCCAGAACACTGTAACAGCAAACAGAATCAACTAGACATATTTTATAAGGTATACGCTACTTCCATGTGTCGAACCTACGTGTATACGCACTTTCCTCAATGCGAACCAGCGTACAGATCTGCAAATCAAATTTATGATGTATACATTGTTTTGATATGCAGAACCAGTGTGTATACGCTTCTTTTATGAAGTGAACCTACGTACAGATCAGTAAAAGATGATTTAAACATAATAACAGTTCCAGACATCAATCATACCCAGATCATTATATTTACAGACTACAACATGCACCAATTATTCATATATATGATCAAACCACATGAAGATAATTCACTTCAAGCCTTAAGATCCTGATACATCATTAGATCTTATCCTTCATCAAGCGCAAAGGTTCTTCCTCGATTTAGATCAAGCACGACACCATAAGCTAATAACCTGCATATTAGATCTCACACTATATCAGATATTCGATACTTGCACACCTAGCCTAATGATATTCTCCTCTGTTTATAATGTTAAGCCTTTCTCAATACCATGGTCTCAAACCACTTAGGACCAATACCTTGGACCAAATACCTAGAGTCAATACCTCGAACCAGATACTTTGGACCAATACCATGGATCAAAATACCATGGCCCAAATACCTTGGACCAAAACTTAGTTTTCCAAGATATACGCGCATTTCATTCTGTGAAAGTGTGTGTGTACACTATATGCGCCTTTTGGTCTGATAACCCGCGTGTATACGCTTCTTTGTCAAGGTGAACCTATGTATACCTCTCTCTAAACATCAGTTCTTTGCTATTGACCTGCTGCACTGTGATCTGTCATCTGAGTGAGTTGCCATCAAGGACAACACTTATATCATAATGCCAACAATCTCTCCCTTTGGACTTGATGGCAAAAACAACACCAAGTCACTCTCCCCCTTTGACATCAAGAGCAAAGGGTGAACCAGGATATTCTCTCCCTTTGATATACATTATGTTGTCCATACTCCCCCTGAGTACATGCTGAAATCTCTGATTGAGCTCCCCCTGAGCACATGTACTATATGTTGAATTCTCTTAACAAACTCCCCCTTTGCACATGCTAATATGTACTGAACCATCCTTGCTCCCCCTGAGCACATGCAGAGTCTGCCAAAATATTTCTCAAAAGAATAACATAACTCATACAACTCAACTAAGTGAGTATGACCTTCTTATCACCAATGACTCATACATTCATCAATCTCCAACTAGGTGGGGATACACCATTGTTGACTTATCCATCAAACCAAGTGGGGATATACCAAATGTTTATACATGACTGAAATAAACATTATTACATCATCTTCCCATGCATAGTGGGGGTACAAATTAGGTCTGTTCATGACCTTTTCATCAAATGATATACATGAATTTTATAACAAGGACCAGCAATCTAAACAAGGTCGTGATAGTCATCAGCAACTATCATACACCATATATGATCTGCACCATAAGCATTTGTCCACAACATCCAATCCTGTAACCTGCAATACCATTCTTTTGACCAACCAACAATCAGTAGCAAGATGTATCATTTAGCCACATAAGCATCATCACCAAGGACTTCTAACCATAATTCCAACAATGCATTGTTTGAAGTATATGCTCTCCATGAACCTGTTCCATATGTTCACTATCAAATCTGATCATGCATATATCAACAAGAAGTATCAAGGCATCATCATCAATTAGATATTCATCAAGTTAATTTTTGAGGATCAAAAGCACTTATAAATAACATCTTATGAGTACCAAACACATTTCCACACATCATCAACAGATTGTAACCATCATGAAACACAGCATATAAGTCCCCTTTTCCTGAGGCTGGCCCACTAATTTTCTTTAAACCAACATATACGCGACTGTGTCCACAGAAAATCGCGTATGTACATGACTACACTTTATGAAACTCGCGTATAACCACCTTTCTCTGAAAAAAGAATTTAACAACAGGATGATGTAGAAACTACTCCCAGATTTTGTCTGAGATTTTCAAATGTCTCTCTGGGCAGTGGTTTAGTGAATATATCAGCAACCCGTTCTTTGGAGGGAACATACTCGAATTTGACTTTTTATTCAAGCACTTGTTCACGTAGGAAATGATATTTGATGGGTATGTGCTTGGTCTTGGGGTGCATGACTGGATTCTTTGAAATATTGATGGCACTTGTATTATCACATAGAATGGAGATAGGTGGAGTACATGTGATCTGAATATCTTGCAAGGTTTGCATCATCCAAAGTAATTGTGTGCAGCAAGATGCAACAACCATGTATTCTGCTTCAGTTGTAGATAATGCAATTTAGCTTTGTTTCTTGTTGAACTAAGACACTAATCTAGAACCCATATAGAATGCACCACCACTAGTGCTTTTCCTGTCATCAACACTAAGTCCTACCCAATTTGCATCTATTTATGCATGAAGTGTAAGATCTATATCTCTAGGATACCATAAGCCAAATTTTTGTGTCCCTTGAATATATTTGAAAATTCTTTTGACTTCTTGAAGATGTGATTCCTTTGGATTTACTTGGAATCTTCCAACTATTCCCACTGCATGCACGATGTCCAGTTGAGTACCTATTAGATAAAGCAGACTGCCAATCATGGATCTATAAGTTGGTTGATGTACCACTACTGATTCATGATTGGAGCTGAGACTACATCCTGTTACCATTGGAGTACATACTGGTTTAAAATATTCCATGCCATACGTTTTCATGATCTATTTGAGATATTTGGTTTGTGAGAGAAAAATACCATCTTTATTTTGCTGCCCTTGTAGACTAAGAAAGTAGGTAAGCTCACCAAGCAAGGACATTTCAAATTCTTGTTGCATTACTGAAGCAAAATTTTGACTCGTGGATTCTTCATTGCTACCAAAAATGATATCATCAACATATACAACAATTATTAGCAATTTATCCGTGTCCATATTTGTATATAGATTGCTATCTGCTGACCCCTTTGAAAAACCTTATGGATGGAGATATTTGTCAAGACGATAATATCATGCCCTTGGAGCCTGTTTTAGACCATAGATAGCTTTTCTGAGTTGCATACAAGTTTTGCATCATTTCCAAGAATGAATCCTTCATGTTGTTCAATATAGACTTCTTCTTCTAAGTCTCCATTAAGAAAGGCAGATTTTACTTCCATTTGGTATACTTTGAATTTCTGTAAACTAGAAAGAGCAAGAAACATTTTGATGGCTTCAAGTCTAGCAACAGGTGCAAAAGTTTCTTCAAAATCTATACCTTCTTGTTGAGCATATCCTTTACAAACAAGTCTGGCCTTGTTTCTAATAACTTCTCCATTTTCGTCCAGCTTGTTTTTGAATATCCATTTAGTTCCTATGATATTCTTATCATGAGGTCTAGGAACTAATTCCCAAGTATTATTCTTTTCAAATTGATCAAGTTCTTCATTCATGGCCTTGACCCAACATTCATCTCTGCATGCTTCATTTACATTTTTAGGTTTAGTGGAAGATAGTAAGGCTAGATAGCTTGAAGCATTGGCAATGGTTCTTCTTGTCTACACACCTGCTCCTTTTTCTCCTAAGATTTTAGCTTCTGGATGATTTTTTTGAACATATCTGGATGTAGTCTTTTCTTCTATTGTTATCTCTTCTTTTGGTTCTTCATTGGTTTCTTCTTCAGAATCAGTGTGATTTGATGTGGGAAAATGATCCTCATCTTCTTCATAATCTTCGGTTTTTATCTGTTTTGGATTTTTGCATGCTACATCAAGCACAACATAAATACTTTCAATAATTTTCCCAAGTCTTTTATTGTAACATTTATATCCTTTACTTCGGGAAGAGTAGCCAAGTAGAATACCTTCATCTGCTCTGGGTTCAAACTTTCCAAATTTTTCATTAGTCCTTTTGATGTAACATTTGCTTCCAGAAACTTTGAAGTATTTTATAGTAGGAGTCTTACCATAACAAAGTTCATGTGGAGTTTGAGTGTTGTTTACCCGAACATTTACTTCGTTGAGAATAGTGACGACGACGAATGCAGCTTCACCCTAGAAGGTTCCAGGTGTTCCAGAATCATCTAGCATAGCGCAAGCCATTTGTTGAATAGTTATGTTCATCCATTTTGTTGAGGAATCCTTGTGGTGGAGAGCTGCCTTTTTATTCCATGTTGTTCACAAAAGTCAAAGAATTCGTCTGAGGTAAATTCCCCTCCTCAATCAGATCTAAGGCATTTGATTTTGCGATCTGATTCATTTTCAACCAAGGCTTTGCAGGCTTTGAACTTTTCAAATGCTTCATCTTTATGCTTTAGAAGACCTCTCCAACACATTCTGGAAAAGTCATCAATTAACAATATAAAGTATTCTTCTCCACGAGGTGACTTTTTCCTTAATGGACCACATAAATCAGTATGAACAAGTTCAAGAGGCTTACTAGCTGACCCTTCCTTTTCGATGAATTGAGATCTGGTTTGCTTACCAAATTGACATGATTTGCATATAGTATTTTTAAGAATGTCGATATTTGGAAGATCATGAATAGCCTGGAATCTGCATGCTTTTCTTATTTGAGAAAAGATTATATGTCCCAATCTTCTGTGCCATAGCCAATTTTCATCATTTTTGCTTAGATAGCACTATTTTTGTCCCCCCTTGAGTATGTATAGGTTGTTTGGAGTTCTTGTCCCTTTAATCACAGTTTCTCTTGTATCAAGCTCACAAACAACACATCCATTTTATCGAAACACTACTTCATTTCCTTGATCACACATTTGACTCACACTCAACAGATTATGCTTTAAGCCATCAACATACATAACATTCCCAGCTTTCACTTTTTCTTTCAAGAAAATAAAGCCTTTACCTTTTATGACAATAGGAGTGTTGTTTCCAAATGAGACACTCTTTTCCTTTTCTAAGGCATTATATGAGTGTATTTTTTCTCTGTCACCTGTCATGTTTTTTGAGCATCCACTGTCGATGTACCACTGGTTTTCTTATCCTTATGCATACAAGGCTATACCACATATTTATGTTTGCGGTTCTTTCTTTCTCCATATTTTTGGATTTAATGGAGTTTGCTCCTTTCGAGCTATTTGCAAAAATTACTCCCGCATTCAAATTCTTCATGGCCAAAGTTGTTACAGATTGAGAATTCTATTTCATTTTCAAGAAGAGAAAAGTTATTATAGGAACTTTTCTTGATCCCTGTCACATTCCTTTGATTTCGTGCTTCCCTAGTCATGATAGTTTTGTAAGAAACACATTGAGCAACTTTGTGTCCAAAATTATGACATGAGAAACATTGACCATTAAAGAAGTTCCTGCGATTATCAAATCTACTGATCTGTTGATTGTAGTTGAAGTTCCTCCTATTGACCGGTTGATTGATATTCTTTGAAGCAAATTGAGTATGATTTACCTGAGGTTTATTGTGCCTTTTGTTCATATTTGAAGTAAATTGAGCCTGATTCACCTTGTTAATGCCTAAATCTACCTCAGGCTGAGAAAGGTAGGATCCAGGGCCAACATCAAACAATGATTAACCTGGTAGCTAGCCCTACCAGGTCGGGAGAGGGCTCTCTCCTGGTCAATCTCAACAAAATATAATCACTAAAGGCTTGAGATGACTGATATAACTACTGATCTTAGGCTAGGTATATGTGCAAAGAGTTTGATTGAATAAAATGATGTTTTTGTTGGCTCTAATGGAAAAGCAGATCTTGGGTTCAGGGAATGAGGCTCAGTCTTGCAGAGATCTCAATGGGGCAAGGTAGGAAACTAATTTGGCACTTCAAATCGAATGAGATGGAGGGATTAGACAGGTGAGGAGTTGAAGAGGGAAATAGAAGCCATGGATCCTCTTCAAACAACTAAAAACATAAAAAAAAAAAAAGTAAACCTTAGGTAGAGCATTGCAATTTCAGTGGATTCTACCTTCACTCTTGTTTGATTTAGTTAAGAAGAAATAAGATAGATAATGACATACATAACACATAAGTAAATTCACAAATACAGAGGAAAGCATTGTACCAAAACAAAATTCTACATGAATCCCAAAGAGTGTTGCAAACCCTGGTCTCAATTCCTTAGCCAAAATGCTGATATGAGTGTACAATGAAGCTCCTTGCATTCTCAAAAGTCCAACCATGCTAATTACTGAAAAACCACATAATATAGACAAACCATAGCTCATCCTAGCCTCTAGGGGTTGAGCTCACATGTTTAGGAGCTGTTCCAACTAATTCTAAACTGATAACTAGAAATTAGGCAGTGGAACAACATGCCTCTAGAAACAAGGGAACTGATTCATTCAGTTTCAAACAACTTTTTGATAGATGAATCTACATCCATAAGTGAAAATTTGACATATTTACATCATGATCCATCCATTTACATTCAATTACATCATAATTTTGACATTAAGAAGGATAAAAAATCAAACTGGCAAAAGCTAGGCAAAAAACAGAGTATACTTGGTCAAACTGAGCAAAGTTTCCTCTATGCGTCGCGCTGATTTCTCTATGCATAGCGCCTGTTTGGAGCCACTTTTGAAGGCCTTCCTAGTGTCCAAATTCCCTCCACGTGTGATTTGGAAATTTCTTCCTCTCTACTTTCCAACCCAAGTGGAAGTTTTGAATTTGGCCTCCATTTTCCCAACACTGCTTCCTGTGTGTCAAAATAGGGCAGTAAGGTCATTTTTTGAGTGTTTTTGACCTTTTTGAGGGTTCAAATCCTGTCAAAATTTCTTGGCCATTGGTAGGAAAGCATATTTTTCCATGGAAAATCAAAAAATTCTTAGTTTTTGTCATTTGGCGACTCCTATCAAAAGCGAGCACCAGGTGGCGCGGCGCATAGGGAAAAAAACTCTGTGTTAAAAATTTCTATGCGTAGCACCTTTTTGCAGACCCGTTTTGAGGGCCTTCCTGGTGTCCAAATTGAGTGCATGATAGCTCGTTGGAAATATTATTGAGTATAATTTCCAACCCAACTAGATATCTTTCAATTTGGAGTTAACTTGCCCTATCAAAAATCAAATCTCCTAAGACTGGTCAAAATGTGCAAAATGAGGCTGCCTAAAGGTAGAGTGTTGTTGCAATCAACCTTTTAAGGTCTTCCTCAACCCCAAATTGAGCTCATGATAGCTAATTGGAAATTTGTTTGTGTCTAGTTATCATTTGATGCATCAATAAAGTCGTTAGAGCAACCAAGCTAGGAGAAATATTGATTTTCCCAAGGTCACTTCAGAGGTGCATCAATTCTCCTAAGGAAATTGTATTTTTGAAATTTATTTAAAGCCATGACACCTATGTAAAATGTGAAGGAGGTTTTCCTTCCTTGGCTTATTATGGACAAAAACCTCTCTTAGTTTTTCCAAATTTATCTTCCCTTGCTCAGAAACATCATTTGAGTAAAACCTACCCCGATGTGTGGAATAGGGGATTTGTCGAAATGGAGGGAAAGGAAGGAGATAACGGGCTCCTATATTCTTGAGGAAATTTTGGGAAGTAGGCAGGGATGTTAGGAAATAGGGAAAAGTAGAATTTAAAATATTGAGTGAGGGGAAGGGGTCCAAAAGGGTAAAACACAGGCCTAGCTCATAAAGTTGCCAAATTGTAGCAAGAAACTAGGGTTTGTGGGAAAATGAGGAATTTAAGGGATAACAGTGATAGGAAGTGTTTAATAAGGTACATTAAGTATAGGGGGAGGTGTATTAACATCGGGATACAAATTTTGTTGATGTTTTGATCATCTAAGAGAAATTACCTTCAAAACCCTAGGAGAGGGAAATGAACCTTACCTACGCACAACTGAAGCATGAACAAGGTGTACAATGACCCATTGGAACCTGACATGATAATGACAACCCTATGAATGATGGTACACTCAGCTGAATGGTGATATGAAGCTCTTGGGACAACAATTAGGCTTTGGGAATTTTTAACTAGGGTTTTGGATAGTTAGGACTAGAGATTTGGGATTAATAATTTAAGGATATGGGGTTGATGAAAATGTAATGAGAAGGAGAAAATGAATGAGGAATGAAGGAGTGAGGGAGTGAGAGATAGCTAGGAGTGGAATTGGCAGCAAAATGACAAATGCAAACCCTAGGCAATCGTTTCTTGAGAAATGGCAAGGAAGTAGGGTTTGATTTTTCTTTTAGATAACCACCATAAATTTTAAGAAAAAACCCTTTACTAGCAAGGAAAAGATCTTGACTTGCACACTAGAAGATTTGAGCAATTTTGGCAATTTGAGGGAGTTTATGATGAAATCGGGCTTGGAAACTCTATGCGTCACCGCGCCACAAACCCAATATACCGCACCTCCTATATGCGTCGCGCTAGTGTAAATTTAACACTATGGAGGGTGGCCCAATGCGCCGTACCACTTGTATGTGCCACACCACTAAAAGTAGAACTCTTTGTTGTGATTTTGCTTCCTTTCTCCAACACGACCTTCACTTTGCTCAATCTTTCTTCTTTGAGTGCCAATGAGCTTTTGAATTGTAAAGATGATTTACATACAAGAGATTTTGATTTTTCCTTCATAAAACCCACTTTTATAATGTTTGCAATGTGACTTACTTTTTCAACTCTGTTTTTGGGAAGTTTACTTTATTTGTGCCTTTCATGAACTAAACGACTTGATTTTTTGTTTGCCTTGCAGGGGATGGAGCAGCTGAAGCTTGGCAAGGTGACCAGGGTTGCCACTAAAGTAATTGACGTACAAGAGAATTTAAATTACATGAATTTATACAACAAAAGCCTAAAATACTCTGTTTTTCCTCAAAATAGAGTTTTGAGGAAAAATACATTTCTGAGTGAAGTTTATTGGTACTGGAACTTTATTCAACCACCTCATGCGCCTGCTGACTGTTATTGGACATTTTGGAGACCTTTTTGATGAAACCCTAGACCTAATGAAACTAAAACCCTAGAAATGACTCTTGCAAATTTAAAGACAAAAAGTGCCTACAAATGATCTTGATGAATGGAAATGGGCTAGCAGGTAAAGTACATGAGGGAAAATGTACAACAAGCCACTGCCGTCAGATGATCCATGCTCCTAATGGAATGCAGTTGGCTAAGCGAGACACCTTATATGCAACGCAACAAGAGAATTTTATCTCTAACGGAGGGATGAAGATATTGACACTAACATTGGCTCCAATGGGGATGGTAGCTCCTTGGAGGTGCCAAGAACTATAGATCTCTGGGAAAGAAGGCAGTTACTTCGTCCATTGGGCTATGGAGTCAATAACTTCGACAAACCCAAACCAATATCTTGACAACAAAATGTCGAAACTCAAGACTCAAGACTCATAATTGAAATGAGTAAGACTAACTCAAACTGAAACAAGATACTCAAAAGCTGAAACTAGACATTCAGCAGCTGAAACTAGACACTCAAAACTGATGCAAACAAAATATGACTCAAGACTTGCTTAACTGAAACAAGTAATTACAAAGCTTTTTAATGGCAGCAGACCATCGAGATTTGAGAGGTTCAAATCATGATGATAGCCACCTGCCTACTGATGAAATATGTACAATCTTGTGTAGTGAGCCTTCCAATGTAACCAATCGAGCAAATGGCTACATACTGAACTTCTCCTCTCACTTTTCCCGAGCAGGTAGAATGATGTAAATGTAGGCAACGCACAATAACAACTAAAACCAAGGCTTATGCTAACGAACTAGGCAACATTTATCTTCTCTAATTCTTGCAAAAGAATGTCGAAGGGATCTTGAAAATCCTGAAGCACTAACTTGTCTTGAGATCTAGCAGCAAAAATACAAGTAGTCCCTTTATTCTGATCTGAAAGAGCAATTGACTGTCGAGTGATAGGAAGGCATAGAGAGGTATAAGCTTCTGCCATCTGAGTGTCAGTTGTAAATTCCTCGAGCATGAGAAATTCTGGCATATTTTCTCTGTCAGACTCATATTTCTCAATTTCATGGTCTAGGTCATTCTTAAATAGAAAACAATCTTCAATATTATCAAACATGATAGCCTTATCATCTTCATGAAAGAAAATATTATCTGTTCGCTAATATATAAATCTAATTTCAAGACTGTGATCATTTTTAAAAGAAGAAGAAGTTTCACCAACACCTTCTTGACCATGTGCACACTATAGACCTGCATTAGCTTGAGTTGTAACCTGACCTTTTAGGAGTTGATCTATTTCATCTTCAGACAAAGGAGATAATACTTCCTGTTTTCTTTTGCTCAAACAGTGATTGTATTCATTAATTTCAAGCGAAGGAGTATACAAATTTTCCTCATACTGCTGATTCATTTCATGTAGTTCTTGTTGACTGTCAAGATGCAAAATTCCTTCATCTTCAAGAAAAGAAGAAGCTACGATACACTGACTATGATCTTGTGTAACGAAGTGGCTGGTTTCAATGATTTCCTCATTATCACGATCTGAATCTTCTTCTTCATCATGGTCTGAAGCTAAATATGAATTGGTTAACTTGACTTTATCGCATTCTGAAATTGAAACTTGACTTTCATGCATCTTGTCTTCTTCTCTAGACAGATCTAAAATAAAACCTTCTCTTTCATCATTTTCCATTGTGCTAAGATCTTGATCCTGCTGCAAAGTTTCCCGGGCATCTTGATGAGTATCCTCTAAGTTCTCTTTATGCTGCTGAAATGGATTTTCGTACAAAGCCTCCATGATCTCAACGTCCATGAAGTCATCATCTTCATAAACTTTCTCAAGGTTTTCTATAAAACTATAAATATGTTTGCAACAATTTTGAACTAAATTTAAGGATGGATAAGATTCTTTATACCTTTCAAAGAACATGGTATGAAAATCTTTCAAATAGTAAATACAAGCAGGCGGAAAACTTTCATACCAAGATCGGGCTTCATCTTCCAGAGTGGCCATGAATATCTTCATCAAGCAATCTTCAGGAAAATCAACCTTCAACTTGCGAATATGTATATGAAATCTAACCAGATGTAAAGCAACATCATTTCTATCATCATCTTTAAACATAGGCAAATTCCTTTGCCAATCTACCTTCAGAATTTTATTTGGAAAACCTGGAATGTGATCTCGGCTCATGGGAGCATATCATCGAGCAAGAAAATCCATTTTGATAACAACGAATTGACCAAAAAAAATTTTAGGCTATTGATTCTTAAAGAGTAGAGTCGCCATAACAATTCTGAACCTTGGGATTCTTCGACACTGGATTCGCCAGGTGAATGATTTCAACCATCCTGTGTCTGATCATTGTCCATCGTCAACAATCAAATCTGAACTTAATACATGTTACTAGGGCAATTTGCAAGTTAGATGTTTCTGTTTATAAAACTAGACCGGAGATTGACTAAAGCAACTTTTATCTACTTATGCACTCGCAAAGCAATGTGCAATTCGAAGGCTACCTGGCATAACTTTAGGCTCCGTCTGTAGTTTATAAAACTAAGAAAACTAACAAACAAACCACTTCTTCCCCAGCAGAGTCGCCACTATGTTAGGGCCTAAATCTACCTCAGGCTGAGAAAGGTAGGATCCAGGGCCAACATCAAACCACGCTTAACCTGGTAGCTAGCCCTACTAGGTCGAGAGAGGGCTCTCTCCTGGTCAATCTTAGCAAAATATGATCACTAAAGGCTTGAGATGACTGATATAACTACTGATCTTAGGCTAGGTATATGTGCAAATATTTTGATTGAATAAAATGATGTTTTTGTTGGCTCTAATGGAAAGGCAGATCTTGGGTGCAGGGAATGAGGCTCAGTCTTGCAGAGATCTCAATGGGGCAAGGTAGGAAACTGATTTGTCACTTCAAATCAAATGAGATGGAGGGATTAGATAGGTGAGGAGTTGAAGAGGGCAAGAAAATCCATGGATCCTCTTCAAACAGCTGAAAACATCAAAAAAACTAAAGCAAACCTTAGGTAGAGCACTGCAATTTCAGTGGATTCTACCTTCACTCTTGTTTGATTTAGTTAAGAAGAAATAAGATAGATAATGACATACATAACACATAAGTAAATTCAAAAATACATAGGAAAGCACTATACCAAAACAAAATTCCACATGAATCCCAAAGAGTGCTGCAAACCTTGGTCTCAATTCCTTAGCCAAAATGTTGATATGAGTGTACAATGAAGCTCCTTGCTTTCTCAAAAGTCCAACCATGCTAATGACTGAAAAACCACATAATATAGAAAAACCATAGCTCATCCTAGCCTCTAGGGGTCAAGCTCACATTTTTAGGAGCTGTTCCAACTAATTCTAAACTGAGAACTAGAAATTAGGCAGTGGAACAGCATGCCTCTAGAAACAAGGGAACTGATTCATTCAGTTTCAAACAACTTTTTGATAGATGAATCTACCTCCATAAGTGAAAATTTGACATATTTACATTATGATCCATCCATTTACATTCAATTACATCATAAGTTTGACATTAAGAAGGAGAAAAAGTCAAACTGGCAAAAGCTAGGCGAAAAACAGTGTATACTTGGTCAAACTGAGCAAAATTTCCCCTATGCATCGCGTTGATTTCTCTATGCGTAGCGCCTGTTTGGAGCCACTTTTTAATGCCTTCTTGGTGTACACATTTGCTCCACATGTGCTTGTTGGAAATATCTACCTATCTACTTTCCAACCCAAGTGGAATTTTTGAATTTGGCCTCCATTTGCCCCTCCAAAGTTCAGTTTTCCCAACACTTCTTCCTATGTGTCAAAATAGGGGCAGTAAGGTCATTTTTTGAGTGTTTTTGACCTTTGTTAGGGCTCAAATCCTGTAAAAATTTCTTTGAAATTGGTAGAAAAGAATATTTTTCCATTCCAAATCAAAAAATTCTGAGTTTTTGTCATTTGGAGGCTCTTATCAAAAGTGAGCGCAAGGTGGCGCGTGGCATAGGGCAGAAAATTCAGTGTTAAAAATTTCTATGCATAGCGCCTTTTTGCAGACCAGTTTTGAGGGTCTTTATGGTGTCCAAATAGGGCATAGGATAGCTCTTTGGAAATATTAATGAGTCTAATTTCCAACCCAATTGGAATTTTTCAATGTTGACTTCATTTTCCCTGTAAAAATCAAATCTCCCAAGACTGGTCAAAATGTGCAAAATCAGGCTACCTAAAGGTAGAGTGATGTTGCATTCAACTTTGTAAGGTCTTCCTCAACCCAAAATTGAGCTCATGATTTCTCATTGGAAATCTATTTATGTCTAGTTATCATTTGACTCATCAAGCAAGTCATTCGGCCAACCAAGCTAGGAGAAATCTTGATTTTCCCAAGGTCACGGCAGAGGTGCATCAATTCTCCTAAGGCAACTGTATTTTTGAAATTTCTCTAAAACCTTGACACCTGTGTAAAACATGAAGTAGTTTTTCCTTCCTTGGATTAGTATGGACAAAACCTCTCTCAGTTTTTCTAAATTCATCTTTCCTTGCTCAAAAACATCATTTTAGTAAAATCTACCCCGATGTGTGGAACAGGGGATTTGTCAAAATGAAGGGAAAGGAAGGAGATAAGGGGCTCTTATATTCTTGAGGAAATTTTGGGAAGTAGGCAGGGATGTTAGGAAATAGGAGAAAGTGGAATTTCAAATATTGAGTGAGGGGAAGGTGTCCAAAAGGGCAAAACACAGGCCTAGCCCAGAAAATTGCCAAATTGTAGAAAGAAACTAGGGTTTGTGGGAAAATGAGGAATTTAAGGGATATCAGTGATGGGAAGTGTTTAATAAGGTACATTAAGGATAGGGGAAGGTGTATGAACATCAGGATACAAGTTTTTGCTGATGTTTTGATCATCCAAGAGAAATTACCTTCAAAACCCTAGGAGAGGGAAAATGAACCTTACCTAGGCACAACTGAAGCATGAACAAGGTGTAAAATGACCCATTGGAACTTGACATGATGATGACAACCCTCTGAATGATGGTACACTCAGCTGAATGGTGATAGGAAGCTCTTGGGACAACAATTAGGGTTTGGGAATTTTTAACTAGGGTTTGGGATAGTTAGGACTAGAGATTTGGGATTAATAATTTAAGGATATGGGGTTGACGAAAATGTAATGAGAAGGAGAAAATGAATGAGGGAATGAAGGAGTGAGGGAGTGAGAGATAGCTGGGAGTAGAATTGGCAGCAAAATGACAAATGCAAACCCTAGGAAATCATTTCTTGAGAAATGGCAAGGATGTAGGGTTTGATTTTTCTTTTACATAACCACAATAAATTTTAATAAAAACTCCTTTACTAGCAAGGAAAAGATCTTTACTTACTTGCACACTAGAAGATTTGAGCAATTTTGGCAATTTGAGGGAGTTTATGATGAAATCGGGCTTGGAAAATCTATGCGCTACGCCACAAACCCAACACGCCGCGCCTCCTGTATGTGTCGCACCAGTATAAATTTAACACTGTGGAGGGTGGCCCAATGCACCATGCCACTTGTATGCATCGCGCCTCTCACCCAATGCACCACGCCACTAAAACTGGAACTCTTTGCTACGATTTTGCTTCCTTTCTCCAACACGACCTTCACTTTGCTCAATCTTTCTTCTTTGAGTGCCAATGAGCTTTTGAATTGTAAAGATGATTTATATACAAGAGCTTTTGAATTTTCCTTCATAAAAACCACTTTTATAATGTTTGCAATGTGACTTACTTTTTCAACTCTATTTTTGGGCAGTTTACTTTATTTGTGCTTTTGATGAACTAAGACTTGATTTTTTGTTTACCTTGCAAGGGATGGAGTAGCTGAAGCTTGGCAAGGTGACCAGGGTTGCCATTGAAGTAATTTACATATAAGAGAACTAAAATTACATGAATTTATACAATAAAAGCCGAAAATACTCTGTTTTTCCTCAAAACAAAGTTTTGAGGAAAAATATATTTCTGAGTGAAGTTTATTGGTACTGGAACTTTATTCAACCACCTCATGCGCCTGCTGACTGTTATTGGAAATTTTGGATACCTTTTTGATGAAACACTAGACCTAATGAAACTGAAACCCTAGAAATGACTCTTGCAAATTTAAAGACAAAAAGTGCCTACAAATGATCTTGATGAATGGAAATGGGCCAACAGGTAAAGTACATGAGGGAAAATGTACAACAAGTCACTACCATCAGATGATCCATGCTCCTAATGGAATACAGCTGACTTAGCAAGACACCTAATATGCAATGCAACAAGAGAATTTGATCTCTAATGGAGGGATGAAGATACCGACACTAACACACCTGGTGATCTTCTTTATGCCTTTGCTGACGATTGTCGAATTGTTCACTGCTCTTTGCTGCATCACGATAGCTTTTAGTGGAGATTGACGACTTTTGTGATTGAGATGTTTCTTCAGTATATCCAAGACTTGTCTTTATCAGAGGAGAGCACTGCACTTTGATAATTTCATTCAAGGTTTCTGATCCTTTAGCAAATCTAAGATTGAGAACTTTTCCTTTCTCAAGATCCTTTCTTAGACCCACAATTTCACATTCTAGCTTTTCATTGTGTTTTTCTCTTTCAGCAAGTTGGTATGTCAAGGTATCCATAATCATATTTTTTTCTTCTAAATAGATTTTGAGTTTAGAGATTTCTTCATAAATATCATCTTCATCTAAAGCATCCAAAAAATTATCAGCTTCATAAGCCATCAGAAGTCTATAGTCATTACTATTTTCATCTTCATCACTATTTGATAAACCATCGCTATCTTCATGAGTATGGTAGCTCTTTTTACTTACAGTTTGTTTTCTATTCCATTTAATAGTTTCATTCCCTTTATCATATTTATCTTTATGAGGACATTTGGAAGCATAATGACTGACTCTACCACAGGAAAAACAAAACATTTGAAAGGTAGTTTACCTCTGAATCTACCAAAACCCCGTTGAAGATTCTTGACAAAGTTCGCTTCCTCTTCTTCTTCTTAAATATGTCCTGATTCATTGAGTTATTCTTTTCCTTTTGCTGAAGCTTTAAATGCAACTTCTCTCATATCTGAAGGACCTCCTTTTCTCATCTCAAAGGCAGTTAAGATTCCGTGAAGCTATGTCATAGTAATATTCTATAGATCCTGCTTTTCTTCTATGGCAAATACTTTTGATTCAAATTTAGCAGATAAGGATCTTAAAACTTTTTCAACTAAGGTAACTTCCTTTATCTTTTCACCCAGATTCTTCATGCAATTAACAATCTCATCCATACGTAAGAATTAACTAGCTACACTTTCATCATTGTGCATCTTGAGAGTTTCATATTGAATTCTGAGAGTTTGTAGTTTAGCATGTTTTACCTGAGTGTCTCCTTCGTAGATTAGAACAATTTTGTCCCATAGTTCTTTGGCTGATTTGAGCTGCATAACTTTGACAAAATCTGATTGTGATAGACTTCCCAATAATGTATTGATAGCCTTGGCATTGGTTTCATATTGCTTTTTACATGCTGCATCTGTAGGAATTGTTGATGGAAATGTGTATCCTCCTTCTACGATTTCCCAGACATCTGTTCCAAGAGATTGAAGATAGGTTGTGGTTCTTACCTTCCAATAAATAAAGTTTCTCCCATCAAAGATTAGCGGTCTGATGGATCCCCCGCTTTCTTGATTACTCATGATGATGGATCTTCCTTCAAGTGATCAAGCTTCTTCTGAAGGACATGCTTTGATACCAATTGTTGGAAATAATACTGAGAGGGGGGGTGAATCAGTATTATCAAACTAATAATTTTTCATTTCCATAATCGGATTCATATATGCTACTTCAGTTAAGCGAACTCACGTGTACACGCAACTGTGTTTAAAGCAACTGGCGTATATCAAGAAAACTTATGATTCAGTTAATTCATCATATATTGATCTTTAATCAGTGCATCATAACCATATACAAACAGTAACCAAGTGCAATAAAACAAAACATATCATCACACATAAAACACACATGGACACCAAGATATAAGGTGGAAACCCAATGTGGGTGAAAACCACCTGCTGCAATCGTCTTTGTCTTCTTTTAATAATAATGGAATTCTATTTACAATTTTTGTACTGATGCAGTCTTATACCAGTACGCAGGCTTCTACTTGTAGAAGGCTACAACCTTCTCTCATCCTCCAGCTTCTACTGGAAGGGAGCTACAACCCCCTAGCTCTTGTACTAGCTGATATGTTTACTAGTACATAGGTGCCGGCATACATAAGGCTACAACCTTCTCTTTTCTTCCAAGGATCTCATTTCATAAATTTTCAGATTGGATCCATCAACAACATCATTAAATCATCAAATATATCTGCATCAAACAATCTCCTTTTGAACCAACCACAACCAAATAAATCAATCATGCCATCAATCTGATCATTTAGAATGTTGTCACCAGAATACAGTTACCAGAACTGAAGCAATAACCCAGAACACTGCAATAGCAAACAAAAGAAACTAGAACATATTTTATAAGGTATACGCTACTTCCATGTGTCGAATCTACGTGTATACATGCTTTCCTCAAGGCGAACCAGTGTACAGATCTGCAAATCAAATTTATGATGTATACGTTGTTTTGATATGCAAAACCAACGTGTATACACTTATTTTCTGAAGTGAACCTACGTACAGATCTATAAAATATGATTTAAACATAATAATAGTTCTAGACATCAATCATACCCAGATCATCATATTTATAGACTACAACATGCACTAATTATTCAAATATTGATCAAACCACATGAAGATAATTCACTTCAAGCCTTAAGATCCTGATGCATCATTAGATCTTATCCTTCATCAAGTTCTAAGGCTCTTCCTTGGTTCATATCAAGCACGACACCATAAGCTAATAACCTTCATATTAGATCTCACACTATATCAAATACTCGATACTTGCACACCTGGCCTAATGATCTTCTCCTCCTTTTATAGTCTTAGGCCTTTCTCAATACCATGGTCCAAAACCACTTAGGACCAAATAAATGGGGTCAATACCTCAAACCAGATAATTTGGACCAATACCATGGATCAAAATACCATGGACCAAATACCTTGGACCAAAACTTAGTTTTCCAAGATATACACACCTTTCCTTCTGTGAAAGTGCATGTGTACGCTATATGCGCCTTTTAGTCTAATAACCCACATGTATACACTTCTTTGTCAAGGTGAACCTGCGTATACCTCTCTCTGAACATTAATTCTTTTCTATAGACCTGGTACACTGTGATTTGTCATCTAAGTGAGTTGCCATCAAGGACAACACCTGTATCATAATGCCAACACTGAGATTGGAGGATAAGTTTGTGGTGAGATCTTGTTGGCTTTACAAGGTAAATCAAGATGCAAATGGTAGTGTGGAGAAGCATACGGCTAGAATTATGGCTTGTGGCTTTTCTTAGGTAGAGGGGATTGACTATGATGAGAATTTTTCTCCTGTTGAAAGGTACTCATCAATCAGATCTACATTGGTACTATTAGTGCAGATGGGTTGGAAGATACATCAGATGGATGTGAAGACATCATTCCTTAATGGCACAATTGGGGAAGAGGTGTACATAGAGAATCCTGAAGGTTTTGAAACCTTCAACTATGAGTCACATGTGTTTCATCTATAAAGAGTGTTGTATGGGCTAAAGAAAGCACCTCATTCTTGGTACACCAGGATAGATATCTAATTCATCGGGTTGGGCTTCATGAAGAGTGAAGCGAATGTGAACCTATACCACATAGTGGTGGAAGGTAAATTGTTGATCATTATAATATATGTTGATGATCTCATACTGACAGGTGATGATCAATTGATCAAATTTTGCAAGGAGTACCTTGCAAGAGAGTTTGAGATGAAGGACTTGGGGCTCATGCATTACTTTTTGGGCATGGAAGTATGGCAAGGTGATAGGGAGTTGTTTGTGTCTCAAGCAAAGTATGCCAACAAGATACTCAAGAGGTTCTGCATGGATATTTGCAAGCCTATGGAGACTCCTCTAGCTGGTAACTAGAGGAAGGAGGATGCTACTTTGGGATAGGTAGTGGAAGCTACTATTTACAGACACCTTGTGGGTTCACTCATGTACTTGGTGAACACACCACTGGATTTATGCTATGCAGTTAACTAGCTGAGTCAAGAAATGGTTAGGCCTACTAAGTTGTATTGGAAGGTGGAAAATCATGTATTGAGATACCTCAAGGGCACTACTCAGTACGAATTATGGTATAAACAGAAGAAGGGAGTGAAGCTTCAAGGCTTCACGGATGCATATTAGGTGGGGATTCCATTCGACCAGAAAAGCACATCATGAGGGATTTTAAGTATTGGGTCAGCGACAGTTTCCTGGTACAACTGGAAATAGAGATTGGTTGCACTCAGTTCAGCAAAGGCAAAGTACATGGCTACAAGTTAGGCATCATGTGAAGCCATCTAGATGAGGAAGATCCTAGTTGGTCTGTTTGGTTAGAAGATGCATCTGACACTGATTTACTACGATACTCAGTGTTGTATCAAACTCTTTGAAAACCCAGGTTTTCATGATAGGTCCAAGAACATTGATATATGATATCATCATCCACGGGATTGTGTATTGAGGTGGATCATGTTGTTAGAGTACATTCCCATGGAGGAGCAAGATGATGACACTTTGACAAAGGCATTGTCAAGATGTAAATTTGAGTTTCATAGAGACAGGATCGGGGTAGTAGATAATCCCTTTCTTATTGAGAGGGAGTGTTGAGAAATGGAAACAAGAAATTCCAGTTTAATTTGTCCTTGAATTTAAACTGAGAATTAAAATATAACTATATTCTCATAGCAACTTGTAAATAGTTAATTAAGTTTAATTAACTTAATTAGCTTATGAATTTCAAGTTGGAAGTATTTTGGAAGTAATGTATATGTTCTCCCTAAATTTTAGGGGTCCAATATGAGTTTAGATTGAATTGTAATTAGATAACTCAGTTTACTGAGTTATAGACAGTTAAAATAGAACTATTTGTTGAACTAGTAGAGGACTAGCAATCAGTTAGCACACTGGTGCATCCACAGGTTCTACTCTAGATAACTGAATATTCTCTCATCAGAAACTCATGCATGTTAGTTCTGAGAAAGACCCCGTTGAGACTAGAGTGCAGGGACAATGTACTATCAGTTTTATGATTTTATGAGTTGTATAGATCATGCATGCAATAAAGAAGAGGACCTATATTGGATTGTGCAATTCTGGAAGCACCAGATTCCCATTAATATGGGCTATTTAGCCTAGGAATTACGCAAGGAAATAGGGTCTTGGCAAGCAATGGAAATTGGCTAATTGTTGGCTAAGAGCGGGCTTGCGAGGTAGAGAGTTGAGCATACTTATGTGTAATTTTTCTAGTGAGAAAAAGCTTTGTATCTTCACTCATATTTATGATTAATGCAATACAGATAGGCGCGGTTTTGAGAAGTGGATTTCCCTAGAAAAACTTATTGTGTTATGTTCCATTGATTTAACTTCTTCTTGTTCATATTGTTTTCATCGATTTATTGGCTTCCATTAGTTGAAAGTAGAAGTATATTCTTGTCTCTTGTTTTAGTAGATTACGTGAGCTTGTGAATCTACAGGCAAATCTACACAATATTTTTGTAGAGAATTAGCTAAGTTTGGGCCAGACTTATGGAGATTAAAAGAGATGTATTTCAGCTCTAAAAATTTCATGCTATCATGAAATTTTATGATAATTTCATGTACTCAAAGGTTGTAATCAGATCTTTAATTCTTGTACACTATTGTCACAGATAGAGGTTGACTGGTGGTCTGCAATTAATAAAATTTGTGGCAATTCTTGATTCCAGATAAGTATGTGTTTTTGAGATTTTGCATTATTGTGAATTCATTTAAATACATGTTTGTTTTAATCACTTGAAAGTTATATTTTAATGATGGATCTAATTGTTGTCAAGTTAAATTTTAAATTCAAATAGATAAACAAGGCAAATTTTTTAACTATCTGAAGCAGAGGCCGAAGCCAGAGAAATGATAGGAGAAGGAAGGTCCCGGAGGGGCTTGCGCTTCCTAGTGCAAGGAAGAATGAAAATGAAGCCGAGGCCAAGGGTGCAGCTTCCCCCTTGTATGTAAGGGAGATTTAGAAAATTCATGACATGTTTATCTTGGTTTTAATAATGATTGTTTTATGATAACTATTTCCTTAATGAAATCATCTTTTTATTTTCAATTCATTTTATTTGAATTTGGATGTATGTGTACCATGTATTTGATGACTATTCATCATATAGTTGAATGCATATACTTGCTTGAACTATTAATAAGTCTTGGAACTATTTCCTTGGCTTATTGACTTCATTTTTATTCCAAATTCAAAGCTGGTCCAAATCCCTTTTTTACCTTGCTCTTGATTGAGAGGGGGACTAATCCTTCTTTCAATAAATATAGATCTAGGACTTATTTTATGTTACTTAGAGTAGATTTGAATTTAGCTTTAATTATTTCATTCTTAAAGTCCTCTTATCAAAAAGGAAAACTTTAGTTGTGGCTTGGTTGAGCCCTAGATCAAATTAAGGATCACTTTCTTGCATGAGCTCAGCAAGAGGGCTGATATAATGTCTCTTCTCTATTGGTAAGTAAAATACAAACTTTAAGCTAGCAGAGATAGAGAGAAGGTAACAGGACCTAGTTTAACCAATTGGAACTGCCATTCCAAGTGGAAAAAAGAGTTGCTTTAAGTTCCTGACCCTGTGGTCTCCCTTATAATGTTGATATGGTCATTTTGGGACTTCAATACTTGGTTGGCTACTATTGATGCCTACATTAATTGTAGGGTTAGGAACATGAATATTAAAAATGGACATTTATCAAAACAACTTGTGTTGTATCTTCCTGATCAACCTTTTGTTGAGCATGATTTACCCTTATGTTAGAGGAGGAGGAAGAGGAAGAGGAAAAACTTTATTAGACATCCCTCTACCTATTCTACACTCTAGACATTGTTATAGTAGGGGGGAGGCTTGATGAAGAATACCTTGTTAACCATATCTTGTAGAATCGGCCTCCCACTACCATACCAGTTGAGGAACTAATGAAAGAATTCGAGAGTAGTCCTTGGAATGAATTATTCTCTGTTGAATCTAACCCGAAACCTGCTAATATTGTGGATATTGGCTCATCCATAACTCGAAATATAAACCCCTCTTTATTCTAAGTAGGAAGAACAATTATGTAGTGTGTTGAGTCAACATCTAGATGCTTTTGCTTGGAATTATAAGGAAATGAAATGTGTGCATCCCTCAATCTATACTCATCATATTTACATCAAAGAGGGATGCAAGCTTGTGCGCCAACCCTAGATAAGGATTAATCCATCTCTTAAGGATATTTTGAAAGAATAATTGCATAAGTTACTAGAAGTGAGGTTCATATACCCCATTTCAAATAGTGAGTGGGTGTCACCTCTTGTTTTAGTCCCCAAGAAAAATGGGAAGTGGAGGATCTGTGTTGATTACCAAGAACTTAATAAGGCTACAAAGAAGGAGCATTTTCCTCTACCCCTCATTGACCAAGTCCTAGATGGCCTTGCAGGAAATAAATTCTTCTCCTCCCTGGATGGATTTAGTGGATACAACCAAATATAGATCATCCCTAAAGACCAAGATAAGACCACATTTGCCCTTGGGGTACCTTTTCCTATAGAGTCCTTCCATTCGGTTTGTGCAATTCCCCTGCTACTTTCTAGAGGGTAATTCTAAGTATCTTTGTTGAACTTGTTCATGAGTCTATTGAGATATACATGGATGGTTTCACTCCTTGTGGATGTGACTTCCAAGAAGCTCTTTCTAATTTGTGCAAAGTCTTAAAGAAATACATTGAAATGAAACTTTCATTGAGTTCTGAGAAATGTGATTTTTTTATGAATGCAGGGACTGACCTTGGCCATTCTATATCCAAGGAAGGGATACAAGTTGACCCAAAAAAAATTTCCATCATTAAAAAGGTCCCTATCCATAAAAAAAAAGAGATGTCAGGAGTTTCCTTGGATTAGCTAGGTATTATAGATGTTTTATCAAATACTTTAGTAAACTGTCCTCACCCTTGTTTGGATTGTTGACTAAAGATTCATATTTTTCTTGGACAAACAATTGTCAAGAAGCCTCCTAAGTACTGAAAGAAAAGTTGACCAGTGCACCCATCGTTAGGGGTTCCAACTGGGAATTACCTTTCCGTATACACGTAGATGCCTCAGAAAAAGTTGTAGGGTCAGCCTTAGGATAAGTGGAAAAACATTTCCTTATGCTATTTATTTCACCAGTAAAAATAATTCCAAGGTTGAGCTAAACTATATTGTCACTGAAAAAGAACTCTTGGCAGTGGTACATTCTTTGAACAAGTTTAAGAATTATATTATTGGTTATATGACTTTTGTTCACACTGATCATGCAACCATTAAGTATTTAATGAATAAACCTGATGTCAATGCTAGGATAATTAGATGGTTGTTATTATTATAACAATTTGATTTTACAATTATTGATCAAATAGGAAAAGAGAATGTGATTGCAGATTTCTTGTCAAGACTAATCCTGCCAGTGGGAAAGGAAGAAATGGTGGATGACCAACTTCCAGATGAACATCTCTTTGCCATCTTAGTGATTTCTCCTTGGTTTGTTGATATAGCCAACTACTTGGTTGTTGGGAGGTTCCATCCTAATCTATCCTCCAAGGAGAAGAGTAAGATTATCAGGAAAAGTGCTTCATTCACTTGGATTGGGGGAAATCTTTCTAGATTGGAACCAAATCAGATCCTTAGGAGATGTGTGAGGGAAGAGGAGGCCTTTAACGTAATCTCAACATTCCATGATGGACCTTGTGGGGTCCACTTTGCTTCTAAGAGAATATCTTTCAAAGTTCTACAGTTAGGTTATTATTGGCCCACTTTACATTAGGATGAAAGAAGGTACACCACCAGGTGTGATCAGTGCCAAAGGATGTGTAAACCCACACCCAAGTATGAAATTCCCTTACAACCTCAAGTCACTTTAGAGCTATTTGAGTAGTGGGGCATGGATTTCATTGGACCTATTGATCCCCCATAAAGATAAAATAAATATATCATTGTGAGCATTGATTACTTGACTAAATGGGCTGAAACAAAGGAAGTAAAGGAAGAAAATGAGAAAAAAGTGGTTTAATTTGTGATGGAGAACATCTTCTAAAAGTTTGGTTTTCCAAGGGAGTTAGTCATTAATCCAGGAGCACAGTTTATATCAAATATAAAATAAGACCTCATGAAGAAGCACCACATAAAGCACCGAACATCCACTGCCTATCACCCTCAAGCAAATGGGTAGGTGGAAGTCACAAATATAAAATTGGAGAATATTCTTACTAAGGTTGTTAACAGCAGCAGAAAGCATTGGGCAGATAGACTTGTGGAAGCCACTTAGGCCTACAACACCACTTGGAAGACCACCACTAGATTTACCCCATTTGAACTAGTTTATGGGAAGAAGACCCTATTGTTTATTGAATTTGAATATAACACCTTAAGGATGGAAGCTCAGCTATACTTGGATATCACTATACGACAACAGAAAAGGTTGCTCCAACTCAATGGTCTTAGATGAATTTAAGCTGCAATCTCTCTTGCACACTGAGGTAATCCAACTACAAAGGAATATTTCGCATGACAAACAGATCAAAGAGAAGACTTCTCAAGAAGGAGATTGGGCCTTGCTGTATGATTCTAGGTTCAAGGATTTCAAGGGAAATTTAATGATAATATGATTGGGTCCCTATCTAGTAGAGAAATGTCATGAGAATGGGTTTGTACATATCAGAACAATTGATGAGGAAAGGATCCCCTTACTTGTCAATGGTTATAGGTTAAAGTTGTATAAAATACCTATGTCTAAGGAATAATTTTCCAATTCAATCAGTTTATAATTGAATTTTATTGGGAGGCTCACAACCCTTAGTCCAAAAAACTTATAAAAATAAATAAGAGGTCCTAGATGAAAATATTCATGAGGCATCTAAGGCCAACTCCAGGGTTAAAAACCTTTCTAAGGAAACCCAGGAGCAAAAAACAGTGAAAACAAGAAAAAGAAAATAAAATATGAAAAGGTCCCCAGGTGAAAACGTACTTTGAGGTGCCTATGGTAGGCATTTAGGTTGAAAACCTCTACAGAGGCAACCTGCATGTCTCAAAAAAAAAAAAAAGAGAAAAGAGAAAAGAAAAATACAAGGAAGGAGTTCTTAAACTACTTTTGCTAACATCTCTCTTTTGCAGGACTCTAGGCAATCAATAGGACCATGGATATAGGACAAGTTATACAAGTGCATTCCTCCATTTTTCTAGCCACCCATTACATTTTCACCCTCTTCACTCACCTCCCTACCTCTCTTCATCATCCAGCCAACAATAGAATCAAATTTTTCCCCCTCGTTGTAATGTTATAGGAGCAGACTATAATAATACATGAGGAGCCTAAAATGCTACAGAAGGAAGATTTGATTAGAGAAAGAGGCCAAAAGGTCATGTATTCTTTAGTAAATTTTTATATAGGTCCACCAACATCAATTTCCTCACCCATTCACTCCATCTAGCCAAAAGTCAGCTTCAATTTCCACTCTACCATGCATATAAAAAAACACAAAAAAGTTTTGCTTTCAATTTTTCCACCACCTACACCACTTCCTCTTGATGATTTTAAACATTTCCTTATACCCCCTATGACTTTTCATCAATCCCACGTGCCTTAATAAGGTCTCAAAGATTAATTAAATGACTACTATAGGAAGCAGATTCCTCCTGTAGCAGTTTGTACAGTCACAACATAACTCATCATCAATTCTTTTTTTTCACCCACAGAGCAGAAGGTCTAGCCACCTTGAGTATCATGAATCCATTTCTGAAGTGGAGAAGAGGCACACCCTCTTTAGGAAGTAACAGATTGGAAACTGGAAAGAAACCCGCACACACAACAATTTTATCATTCAAAGAATCATTAAGCAATGAAAACCTGTATAAAAGAAAGCAAATGAAATCAACACCTTCAGGATCATCATATTATGATTCCAGCTCGAGCATGGAATTTTCTTTAGCAATTTGACATCACAAGTAGGCTCAGGTATGGAAACCCTCACCTCTTCCCTATGCATATGATGAAAAAATGTGTAATGATTAAGAAAGGAAATTTTTTTATGGGTTGGAGGTGGCTAGTAAACTTGGCCACCTTCAATTAGTAAACTAAAGTTAATTTCAATCACACATGCACATGGAAAAGTCAACTCAAGTGAGGTGGTGATTACGAGGAATTAAGTGATGATCACGAAGAGTAAGATGATGATTACAAGGAGTGGGGACAATGGTTAAAAAATGGAAGTGCATGCAAGAACCATGTCCTCAAATAGCTCTAAGTATTTACCAAAAAAGGAATATTAAGTACAAGGCTTGACTCCATTGGTATAATATCTCATTTCAAGAAGATAGTTAGAGAACGATGAGCTAGTGTTATCAGAGACTGCATAGGGTGCCACCGAGCTACTTCTAACAATGTTTGTAGGTGCTACAGGAAGAGCTACAGGAGGCTCTACACTACTACAGCTCGAAAAGAAGATACAAGGGAGAATTGAAGGGAGAAAGAGAAACAAAATTACCAAAATTTTCCCTCAAACCCTCATGCACCTGATAGATTTATCTTGAAATACCTTTGCATAGAAAATTCTACTTGAATTAAGTGCCATGTAGCAAAGAATTAGGCAGCAGTTCCCTTTGGAAATTGTCAAAGAAAAGTTTGTTTTTTCAAAAAAATATTGGCATCCTTCTTCCCCTCTGATAAAAAGCAAAATTTTGACACTACTACTGAGACTGCTTTAAGGTTGAAATTTTAAATACACCTAAATATCCTCAAGAAGGAGTAAAAGGAGAAATGGGGGGAGGGTTTAACAAAAGAGATCCCACAGACACAAAGAGGATTCATCAACATCCACATGTGGTAAATATTTTTCTAAGGCATTAGTGGATGGGATTATTTGAATAGTTGAAGGGGTATGATGATGATATAACCCAATAATTTTATGTGTCAAGCCCAAAAGAAGACAGCCAAGGAAAGGCCCTTTGTACTTTAAAATAAGGAAGAGCACTCGGATAAGACAAGGAAATCCTCAACCTCCTACAAAGGTCCCTATCACCATAGAGGAGTCAGCAAGAAAGAAGTAAGAAATGGGACCTAGTGAGGGAAAAATTGAGGAGGATACCTCTCCTAAGGCCAAAACCAAACAACCTGTGATACCTATGGAAAGGCCCACCAATAGGGTAGTCACCTTTAAGAGACTTAAGACACAAACTGCCATGTTACAAGAAGAGAAAAAAGGGCTATAAGAGGAAACATAGAAGCTACAAGAGAAACAGGGGCTGCTATAGGAGCAGCAGGAGGTGCTACAGGAAGGAGATGCCAACTTAAAAGAAGATGAAAAATGTCTCAAAGAGCTTCAAGAGCCTGATCCACAACCCGGCCTAGAATCCTACTACAAATTTGTTGACAGAGGTAGGATTATACCTAAGAAAGTTTCCATCCCACTCTTCTTTGAGTTAGAGAAGGAAAGAGGAAAAACACATATATGGATGCAAATTATAAAATCTTAATGTGTAGATGATGCTGGCCTCATGGAGGAGAAAATAAATGAAATGGGCAAGGAATCAAGTGACCTGAAATTGAGGGAGTCAACCATGAGAGAGAAGTTATAGGCACATAACATAAGGCTAAAATAACAATTGCAAGAAAAGGAAACACAACTTGCTACCATGGCAAGTTTATCTATGGAAGCCATATAATGCAAGAAGCCATCCAAATCGTATGTTATTTTACTCAAGGATAAGGGGCTTCAATTCCATATAAAGACATTGGCACAACATGGGTCCTTACCTTTCCAATACTACAGGAAATTTATTGAGTTTTGCAAAAAGGTAAGTATTGAGGATAGGGAAAAACTAGTTGAGTTTTATATTCACAATTTGATCCTAACAAACATAAATGTTTGGGACCCCAAATCAAGGTTGGGAAACATGGAATTTATGGCATTATCCTCTTGGTTGACCCAAGAGGAAACAAGGGTTGAAGAAGTGAAAAGGGTGATGACAAAAGAAGAAAAGGATACCTTAATATATCATAGCAAAATTAGTGAACCCCAAGGTTGTCATCAACAACCACAATATCATCTCCTTTGATCCTAAATTGCCACCTAGGCACATAGAAACCCAAGAGAAATCCATCCTACATTTTGAGGACACTTTTTAGCATGGTGGGGACAAAAATTTTACAGGCTTTCCAAAGAAGATGGTAGGCTCTGCCTGACAGTGTAGAAATCAGAGAATATCACTCCCCAGAAAGACTAAGGAAGGTCTTGGAGAAAACACCACTATACAAAAGGATCATGAAAATGCTAAATATCAACTAGATAGGGCTCAAACTAAGTCCTCCCTTACATTGGGCCTAAAATATGGAAGAAACAAAGCAGAGGAAAAAAAAGAATGGACAGACATAGAGGCAAATCCAGGTTTCTATCCACATGAAGGCACACCATCTGAAGTGCCTTGGGATGTTAGAGAGGCCACCAGGGCCATGAATGAGCTTCATATTAGTGACTGAGTTACTCATAGGGTGAGAAACACCTTTAGCATGGGGGTTATGATGGGTCCCATCAATAGGTATCTTTTGGAGTTCATTGTGTTGTCTTCTAGCCCTTAAAACTCTCATTTTCTCACATTAATTTGCATTTTTAGCCATAATATGGTTAGTAGGAAGACTAAAAGGTGTTTGGAATATTGTATGGCCTAATGTGATTAATATGCGGGTAAAAGAAGCATTTTTGGAGATATTTACCATGCATGGGCTTGATGGAGACACCTAGACAGAATACAGGGAGCTTTCTCACCTCATTAACTCCCTAACTTGGCTTGAGA
>APFE031198864.1:5761-21620 GCA_000404065.3 Pinus taeda
AGAATATAGGAATAAGCCCAGAGTTAGCGAGAGGATAATCCCTCCATTCTACTACAGCGCTTATATTTTGGATACCTTGTGTTTTAATTCTGAATTTCCCATTCTCGGTTGGAGGTGGACCGTACAGGACCCCTCCCCCATCCATATTTACCATCGTAAGATGTGGAAGTCGTCCCATAAAGCTCACTTGTATCATATCTGTAACGGTTTCATGATTCCTATCTATTACGCCATTTTTAATAAGCCCATTCCAAGGATCTCTTACTTAGCCTCTTTTGACCTGCCGTCAGTGGGTAGCTGGTTTGGTGAAGAATATTTTACGTATATTAGAGTCTTTGGCAGTCAAGCCAATCCCCACGTCCTTCCATTATATGTTCTTGATAAATTGTTAGCCCGGGAAATTGCCTACCAACTTTCAGCGAAGAGTACCACACAGACTCTTAGGTTAAAGCAAAAAAGGGGCTGGCCAACTTTTCCTTTCAGATGCGGGGTTTTCACCCTGCATGATTTAAAACATGCAGAAAAGGAAGCCATGAAAATTCAAGCCCTAAACCTTCCTATAATCCCAAACAGAGCATATGACCCCAAAAAATATGCATACGCCACTCTTGAACATGCCAAATTATCAACATTTGAGCATAAAGAGGACATTTTTGATGATATGTTTGCCTCAGCAGAATCAATTGGTCATGCTAGAGAACTTGCTAAAACAAGGTATAATGACGAAGGGTTATCTGAATTCAATAAGCTCAGGGAACAGAGGTTGCAAACTCTGCCCCTGGATTTAATAATGCCGACCCAAGCATCATCTTCAAGCGAGCCTGGTAAGCAGCGTCAGAAAGAACCCCGTGCTACACTGAAAACCAAAGCCAATGAGCAGGAGGAACAACAGAAGAAAAACCAAGAGGATAAACTGAAGAAAGAGCAGGAAGAGCGTTTAGCGAAAGAAAAAGAAGAACTCTTAAAATGAGAGCAAACAGAAGATAGATTGAGAAAGGAAGAGGAAGACAGATTAAGAAGGGAGCAGGCAGAGATCCAGCAGAAGGAACATGAACGGCAAGAGAAGGATAAACAAGAACAGCTGCTAAAGGAGTTGCAGTCCAAGCAAAATACCGCCGATACTAATAAGGGTGCTGATACAGACCCCGAGCTGCAAAAGGAATGGCAGCATTTTAGTACCATTATCGGCGGAACTAAGGATTCACAGAATACCGAGACTCCTAAGAGCAGTGGCATACAAAAGGAAGGCTCATCCCAAGCTTTGAGCACAACCACCGGCCCACCTAAAGTTATGAACGTAGAAATAATTCCAAAAGGTCCTAGCGACCAAATCACTCTCCTGGTAGAAGACATTCCTCCACTAAACGTCTTCTACAGCCCGAAACATAAAGCTGTAGTAAAGCGATCAAGAAAAAGGCAGAGGATTGATCAACCTCCCCTCTTTCCTGAACAATCACTTACGGGCAACGTAGTCTGGAGAGAGAAACTCGATCCCTCTGATGACCTGACCAAGTTGTCACAATATGCGGGAGCTTATTCGGTTGCCACGATTGACAAGGCCTCAGAGGTAGCAGTTCTCTTAAAGACGAAGGACCAGGAGATTTTAACTCTTCAAACGGAATTAGCAGATGTCAGACAAAGGGTAATGCAAGCTGAGCAGCGATTAGCAGGACACCAACAAGAAACAGTGCGCGTAAGCGAGCAGCTATTGGAACAGCAGAAAATCAATAGCCAATTGATGCAACAATGGCAGGAGGAGAAGCAGTCGATCACCCAGGCAGCCATCCAAAGACAAAGCGAGTTGACAGAGGTATTGGAGCAACTAAAAGCGGCAAATGAGAAATCTTTGAAGGCCAAAGATGAACGCATTGTTCAAATTAAAACACAGTTAGAAGCTACCAAGGGAGATGCGCAGATACAAGAATTCAAAAAGGAGGCAATGATAATCAACAAAGCACTTGTATCCCAAATTAAACTCTTGGTGCAATCCCTCTCTCAAGCGGAACCACTCTGTGAATTAGCTACGACTGCGAGCGAACAGGTAGAAAAGGCCAGAGAAGAATACAATCAAGCCGAAGAAGATATATCAGGCTATATTGAATGGCAAGATTCAAAGTCAAGTAAGGAAGCCAATTTGCCTCGGATACTGGAGGTCCATAAAAATATATTGTTTACAGAATGGCAGACACAAATACTAAAGGCAGAAAGGGCAGCGTCAAGATGTACATTAACCGCTGGTAATTTGGCTGATCTAGTAAATGATACTCTCTATCTAGCCAATATTGTTTCCCAATGCACACCTGTCAAGATTACTACTGCAAATGCATTGGAGCAAACATGCTACCCTGATTTAGAGAGCAGAGCAAGGTCAATTACCGCGGTTGACACCTTAAACATAGACGCATATTGGCGGTTTCTAATCAAGCCGCATGAACAAAGATCTGCTCTCAAATGCCTAACCGATGCCGTTCAAAGCATGATCCCCGATATCCAAGACTCCACCTATGCTGCCCAGCTCAGTTCCAGGCTCAACAAACCTCCTGAAGTTGAGCCAATGCTCACCATCAATCAACTCAGGTACAAGGGGAAGCAGCCGACAGAATGATTCAGCATCCAGCTCCTCCGATCGCCAGCAAAATAGCAAAAAGAATTTATTGACATCAGCTTAGTTAGCTTTCTGTTTTTATAGATATTTTAGATTAACATAGTATTTATAGACCCTTTCATGCATTTAGAAAGGGTCGTAAAATTTTGTATAAGACTTAACAGACTGAAGTTTGCACTATTGTGCTTCAGCCTCTATTCTTTTATGAAACTCGACCACCTGCTTTTACTTTAATGGAGAAATTTTTGATTCAATTGTGCACTACTGTCATTGATGCAAAGATTGTTATGCGTTGAAGTAGAAGCCATACATAGCGATTCATATCAGGAGTGGCTTACGATTCAAATGGTATTTTTATCCTTTGTTTGAATTCATTCTGTGTATATGATTTCACTGTGTGATTATTCCTGCTATCATTAACTGTATGCATGTGTAACAACAGGAAATCTTGTTCATACCACTATTGGATGTTCAGATGATATGCCTTATTTTTTAATCATGTATGCATTAATCGTATGAACCCTTAAAGTTTAGTAGTATTGCTTTAATCACTGTGTCTAACTATTTAGGTACAGTAATCTTGAATGATTTAATATCTATGTTTTGAAAATGCAATCATCTATATAATTGTGTTTTTAAGATATAGAACATCAAAAGCTACGCTTTAGAAGTTCAAATAGATTCCCGGGATAGTTTTATTTACTTACATTTATGTCAATAGTTTTAGTCATCCACCTATCGCTACTGTTATCAACAAAGTATTCATTCATCCCATTCATCTATTTCTGGGAAACTGGTCCCATTATCCCCAGTCGGAGCCACTACACCAAACGGAAAAGGAGCTGCACTAAGGTCCGAACCGGGTGGTTTCCCCCAATGTTGGTGCAACGATTTTCGAGGCATCAACAGAACCTTGCTTACTAAACAATTTTCTTAGCTATGCGCGATTAGCGCTAAGCGCATCGAAAACTGCCTCTGTTTTTTGATCTGGGCCTTTCTGGTGCGTTTTTTGCCTTTAGCGCCTTTTTTCCTTTACTGGGTATAAACTTCAGGATTTTTTGTAAACATGCTGCTTTTGTGAGCTTTTGACCCTGAGTGTTGAGTCGGCTACTAATGTCAGCATCTGTTCAGAAATATTCTGGAATCTGCGGTTGCATTTCATGCGATATCCGTTTATGAAGGCATCTCTTCTCTGTCTTCGAGCGTTGGTGCTTTCCCTTTTTCCTTAGATGTTTCCTGTTTTTCATTCCTACAGTTCACACGAAGGAAAAAAGTAATGACAATAAATATTGATGCGAAAGCTCTGAGCTCTATGAATGTATAAAATAATGTTACCCATTGTGAACTGACTCTCTTGACAAACACAAAATTTTCCTTCATTAACACTTTGGCGTACATTCATTAATTTTCTTTAAGGTGCGCATCCAATTTTTTGGTTTACGAACAACTTTTCTTGAATGTTGAGACGAGGAAAATTTGCGATGGACTATTTCTGCAACTTACATTATGTTATCGCGTTATCGCATTTTGTCAAGATTGTGATATCGTTGATCGCAGATCGCAGATTGCAGCATCGAAGCATCGTAGCATCGCGTTTGTCGCGTTTATCGCAAGATCGCAGATCGTGTTAAATCATTGTGTGTTGTTTGTGCGATGTTGCGATATGCGATGTCGCATATCGGCCATCGAAGATTTCTTAAGATCTTCATTTATGGGTGTTTTCTTAATGTATGCGATGCGATGAATTTCGCATCGCTTTTTTCGCAGTTTTTTATTGTGCTCATAAAGAAATGTTCTAGTCTCTTCTCGCGATGCGATGTATTTTTAAGGAGTGAAAAAAAAAAAAAAAAAAATTACTAAGGGTCCCCACTTGTTTTATGTTATTGCTAATACTAAAGAAGGAGGGGGGTTGTTGGCGGCCACAACAGGAGGTTACATGCAAAAATCATTTTAGAAATCTCTCACCAAGTGGCACTTTTCCTATATTTGTGGCATGCGCATCATAACCTTGATCTTATCAAAACTTATGAACCCGACACTACAAAGCTCATTCCTCACATCGACCTTGCAACTCTGACATCCCACATCACATCCAAGAGTCTTCAGCACTTTCAACTTAGCTCTTTTAGGGTAAGTCTTCTTCTCATGTCTTGCGCTACATTTCTCTCTCTTTTTGTGTTTCGCTTTGTGTAGGTGTTGTCTACTTGATTTCAATGAGCACTTCTAGTCGTTTTCATGTATGTTAGCTTGTAGAAGCATCATTTTAGTTTTCGTTTTCATCTCCCTATTGTCACTAGCATGACACTGCTTTTTGCACCAACGGTCACCGTTGTGGCGACCTGTTTCACACACATGCCTGCTTTCCCATTTTCTAAATCTAGCATTGACTATTTGCATGAACGATCATTCACTCCTGTTTAAACTCAATATCACCATGCATTCATACTTATCATGTTTTCCGTCGCCTATGGTCAGGTCTGGGCTACCTTGGCTGGACCTTGCCTTGCTTAGCTAGCATTGCACATTTCTAGAAGTGAAGGATCTACCTTCCCTCTAGAAATTATGCCAGTCTAGCCCAGCACTGACCTCTAGGCTTGCATTGCGCAATTTTGGGAGGCAGTGCATTTCTAACCCTAGAAACTGTGTAATACAATTTGCTGGTTTGCATGTCACTGCTGACTGAAATTATGCATTGCATAGTTTCAGTCCTCATCAAGCCAGGCTAGATGGTGAATTGCATAGTTCCAATAGCTAGTCAGTATCCCAACATCCCAGACTATGCCTTGCGTAGTTTTGGCAGTCAGTCTCCTAGCCTCCCGGTGAAAATTGCACAATCTTCACAGAAAATCACACAGGTATGTTACATGTCAGTCCTCCAGTTTTTTTTTTGTTTTCAACTGACATATCTCTTATCATGAGTGTCTCTATGTCTCTAGGTATCACAGGTGTTCGTCTACCTCTCAACAGCACAGGTACAATGGCTTCTAGGAGAGTAGATTCGAAGACACCGTTTAGAGCACAACTGGGGATGAAATCAATCAAGTGTCTATGAAATTTCATATCTATGAAGACATCAAGTTATTCATGGACAAGGAGATCAAGATGAAATGGCAGCGGCATCATAGCAAGCAGAACCATCAACAGTAGCAGAAGGTAGAACACCTGCATTCGACAAATGCAAGAGGAAGGTTGTTGACAGCACAGAGGTGGAACAAAGTTGCAAGGTCAAGTAGATCCACTTGTGATGAAAGTAGCTTTGGAGATTGAGGTTGTGAGGTGACGACATGATAAGAGGATCGCACGAAGGAAGATAGAGAAACATAGAAGGGGTTATAGGTGTTGAAGTGGCAAGTCAAGGAAGAATAGTAGTTGCACAGACAACAGAAGGAGTTGCAGCGAGAATAGGCACAATAGAAGGTGCAACATGCACAGACTAATGAAACTGCACCAATACAGGTTATGGACCCATCCAACAGTTCGCATGGAGCAGAAAAGGTGAGAAGTGATGTCGATTGCATGCATGGGTAACCAATAACATGGATGTAATTATGTGCAAGCATGCAATCCCACCCATTTGGCACACTCACTGAGGCAAATACAAGAAGTAAGTCTGACTGGAGCTGAACATGTACTTCAACAAGTCGATGCACATCGTCACCAACACACACTTGGAGAAAGCATAGACACTCTGCATAAGTATGTTGTTTGTCCAACTGCACTCAAGACGATGATGTGCTTGTTATCAGACGAGTTGGACAGAGGATCCATATCAGTGTACCTGAATGCAACGGAGGCAAGAGTTCGCTTTCAGCAGGATGTCACCATTGAGCGCACAAACACCATCACGGACGACCAAGATTGGCATCAGTTTTCCGACGTCGACCATCATGAGGATGTCAAAGAGTTGGTATTACCACAACTGTCTGAGTGTTAGTGGTATCTTGCATGGCTTTCTCAAGCCTATTTTCTCTCACATGGGTACATGTGCAGATTGTGTGTAACATTTTGTAAAGTGAAATTCCAAGTGTCGATAGTTGAAAGTAACAGTCATGTAGTAGTTGAACATTCATGTAATAGTTGAAGATTCATAAAGGTAGGTGAATAGTCAAAAATGGGAATGTCAAGGGTCACCCCACCTTTGCTATTTATAGAACCTCATAACTCATTTTAAGGGCTTTTGGTCAGCCAAGCTTCTGATAGGAGTATCTTAGAGAAATCTTGGAGAGTATTGTAATGAGCCTTGGCTTCTCCACAGTGCAGAGCTAGTACATCTCTTTGGAGGAATAAGCGGCAGTGACTGTAACTTTCCGCTACTTTCACTTTTAATATAACAGAGCCAACACGTTTCATGCATATGTTCTTATTGTATTTTAGCTATCTTGGTTACTCTAATGATATATGTATATGTTTTCTTATGCATGCATGTATGGACTCTTTCTGTATAAGTATGTATGAATCTTACTGAGATGTGTTGTTGGTTTAACCATCATTTTGGATTGTTAGCTTAATTTCTTTCCAGTTTGTAATGCATCTTCACTCGTGTGTTCCCTTCCAAGCTGCGTGCTTCCACAAGTTTCCAAGGGGCACACTCATTCCACCTTTCATGTGTTAGAACCATTCATGCACCTTCCTTGGCTTGTTGCACATGTCACACCCTTGCTACCAATAGGGACATTTTACTTGCCTCTGCGCACAATTACGGTTAAGGTGATATCGCACAACCCACTACTGTGACTCCTACACCAAACGATCTGAGGTCTAGTTGGGACTTCTTACCCGGGAGATCCCCTGACATGTTGGCGGGTCCAGCACCGTCAACATTTTCTAGTGCTAGAAGGAGGGCCAAAATGACAAGCTGAGCCCTTACATCCTATTTTGAATCTTTGCACATCCATCATGGATACTGTCACACTCATCCCTCTGCTATGTTTTTCATATGCCGAACCTCTCGACATCACGAGGGAGTTTTCTAATCTCTTGTTTGAATTCACGTATGATGGTGAAGGAAAAGTAGCCTGGCTTGAGTACTTCGAATTCTTTTATGCATTCCTTATAGGCAAGTTCTATGTAGAAGAGGCCAGCGTGCTTCTTGTATACACACTTCGTGAATCCCCATTATGGTGGTGCTGGAGTCTGCCACTCAACAGCATGCACTCACTTGAGCAGTTTTGTGATCTCTTCAAATCTACTTTCCATCATTTTGATCCAGAACCTCTTGACCAAAAACTGTTAAAACAACAGAAGACCCCACAAGAATCACCTATTGCATTTTTGGAATGATTCCATATATTGCAGTTTCAAGCTCTGAAAAGTCAGATGAAATTCCAATATCTCATGGACAGATTTGAATATTTTCTTACCAAATATGTCAATCCTAAAATAAATTTCAAGCCCAATTCTCACACAACATACTTCGGTGATGGAGCTGAGCAATCATAGATAGACACGATCACTGTCACAAGTGACTGTCCGTCGTCCCCTCATCAAACAACTCCACCATCGCAGAGTGATCCGTTCAACTATCACGCACATATGTTCAACTGTCACATCTTCCCAACATCACTTCTCTCAACTGTCGCACAGATTGGGTTGTGAATCCCATGGGTTGTCACATGTATTTCGTACCTCAACCTCAGTATTTTTATTCTAATGATCCTCTAGATTGCACTTTCTTGTGTTCTTCTATTTTGGACTCTACACCTATTGTGAATTTGGATCAATCCATTGACAGAGTTGGTGTTGCACAACCAACCTGCGTTGTCATTCATGAAGAGTATGACTAGGAGATTGAGCATCAATCCTTGATGAAGGATGACTCCCTTTTGTCCAAGCCTCCTCCATGTTTTCTTGGCATCTTTGGTGATTCTTCCATCCATGATTTCACATGTGTGTCTCTGTCTACGGATGCACCCATTTTTTATAATTCGCAGAACAAAACAGATGTTAGTCCATCATCCAATAATAGAGAGGAAAAAACATTCATTTAAAATAAATTTGATTTTTCATGTGCTTTTTCTGGAAATACAGAGGGTGAACATACCTGCTTCTCATCTACCCCTTTGTGTGATTCATCAAGCCATGAGGATGCTGACAAACATCCTAAATTTTCTGATCTTGGTTGTCATGATCTATCTACTTCTTCATCTGATAATGATGTTGATTCAATATTTGTTAATATGTCTAAGGCACTGGTCTATGATGATATATCTGTCAACAAAGTTGAAACCCCACAGACTATCGAGGCACTTAGCCTGAGCTGATGGTTATGTCAGGCCCTCACTGTCTTAAGGTTGGTTTCACTTCTGATCAGGAAATTGTTAAAACACCCAAGGCTCCTCATCACTCATCTGTATGCATTGAAGATCAATATAACACTCAAATTTTGCTTCCTCCACTCGAACTACATGATCCCATCGCACATGCATTGGAGGAATCTTACACAATAAGCACACTTGCACAACATAAGTGGTCTACCTTTCTCACAATTTCTTGCATGTCATAGTCAAGAGAATGCATACACTTAACATCAGCATGCAATGTCACACAGCACCTTTGTAAGTCCATGGATTGCATGTCATACACTTGCACTCACTTATGTTTTGTGGATGCATTTCAGATCAGAGTGTGTTTGTCTTCATTGTTATATATTACTTGTTTGCTAGTTCGCATAGTTGTGTTGTTCGTGAACCATGCCTTCACCAACATGGGTCGACCAATGCGTCGGTGGCTGCATTGGAAGTATCACTTCACGTGAGTAGACCCATGCACTGTTAGCTTAGGATTAGGAGTAGTGTTTTCTTTTGGTTTGTTTGCTTGCATGCATGTTTTCATCTTACTTTGCATGTTTGTTTGTTTGCCTTCTTGTTTGCTTACTTGCTTTGCTTAAGCATTTACTTCTACTTTTGCTTTGTTTTTTCATTTGTTTGCTTGTTTACATTCATAGGTTCGTTTCTCATGAAACTGTGTGCGACTCTTGAAACAAGTTGGGTAAAGTAAAAGAGGACTTGTGTAGTTACCAATACTTGGTTATCTATCATCCTACTTTTGTATGAAGAACTTGTTGTCTTCAGTCCATGATACAACAATGGAAAATACATTTTGATCGAAGATAGCCTTGGTGAAAACACAACACTTGTGCGTTAACCAATGTCACCTACTCTAATCGTTTGTTTTGGGTTAACCCTTGTCAGCTTAGTCAAGTAGAGTAAGGGGAGGGGGGAAACCTTAACAAGCATGTCAAAGGTATATACAGACTACTTCTCTGAAGGAAAAACCTCTTCTACTCTCAATAAGTCGGGATCCCTCTTCCGCCTCTGAAATGAATAAGTGTTATGCATAGTTATGAAAATGAAAATGAAAAAACTAAAAATGAAAATAAATAAGGTAAAAGAAGAGAAAGGTTTCTTGCGCAGAGAAGTGATACAAGTAAATCCGCCGAAGTACTGACTAGGCTCGCTGATAGCGAAGTGATGCTTGTGTTCCTGCATGACTCTGTCAAGGTACTGTCCACGCTTGTTGGCAACAGAGCAATACCAAAGATGAAAACTTAAACTCTGACTATCATATGGCTTGTGCACCAATATACCCCTCATTCCAATCGAAAAAACTGTGTTGACGTGGCTTGAAATGTGTGTCAACTGATCAAGAGCATGGCAGATGCTACATCTTATAATCAAGCAAGTGTGGAAGCCGAGATGATCAGATAACTGAACAATACTTTCGGAAGTGTTAGACTTAATTTTCATGAAAAAGGTCTATGCAGAGAGTTGGATTTCTACCAGTATGTTGCCAAGTGTTGTAGTGGTTACAACCACCCTCCAAAATTTTACCTTAGCTTCATTTTGGAGCCTCCCTACTAGCCATCCTTAGCAACATCTCTTGTGTTGTCAAGTACATAGGCTTCATTAGTTTTTCAGTAGCTTGCCAGTCAGTGCATGTTAGTTTGCTTCACTCCCCTCATAGGCTTCCATTCTAGACTAGGGCTAGTTGTTGGCTAAGTAGATCCCTCATAAATTGTGCAATTTTGGAGGGGAACCAGCCTTCCCTCCAGAAATTGCACAAATCTGCTGGGTAGCCTGCTGGTCTCAAAAATTGCTTAATACAGTCAGATAGTCTTCCTTGGGAAAATTGCGAAATTTGGCCCAGCACTGTAGCTCAGCCCAGAAATTGCACAATTCTAGGCAGCATTCACCTACTCTTCCCATAAATTGTGCAATCCCTCTGGGACAGCCAGCTCAATTCCTCTCAGAAATTGTGCAAATCCCTCTCTCAGTAAAGTAGGTTGTTTCATGTGCCTTCAGGTTGACCAGTTCCCTCTGGTACCAAGAAAAATTGATTTACATGCATGGGTTTCTCTTCCTGAAATAGCAAAAGGTAGCAAGCAAAAGGCACCCCTAGATCTAGGGATCTATTTTTAGCAACTCGAGGTTACATGCAAAGCTCATTTTAGAAACCTCTCGCCAAGTATCTCTTTTTCCTAGATTTGCGGCATGCGCGTCATAACCTCGATCTTATCAAAACCTATGAACCAAACACCATAGAGCTCATTCCTCACATCCCAGCTCTGATATACCACATTGCATCCAGGAGTCTTCAACACTTTCATCTTAGTTGTTTCAAGGTAAGTTTGCTTCTCATGTCTTGCACTATGTTTCTGTCGCTTCTTGTGTTTCGCTTTATGTAGGTGTTGTCTTCTTTATTTCAATGAGCGTTTGTTGTTGTCTTGATGTATGTTAGCTTGTAGAAGCACCATTTCAGTTTTCATTTGCATCTCACTCTTGTCGCATGCATGACATTGTTTTTTCACTAACGGTCGTCGTTGCGGCAACCCGCTTCACACACATGCATGCTTTCCTATTTTCTAAATTCTCCACTGACTGTTTGCATACGCGATCATTCACTCTTGTTTACACTTAGTATCACCGTGCATTCATACTCCTCATGTTTTCAGTCGCCCGTCAGCAGGCCTGGGTTGTATTGGCCCAGACCTTGCCTTATCTGACTAGCATTACTTATTTCTGGAAGTGAAGGCTCTATCTTACCTCCATAAATTGTGAAAGTCTAGCCCAACACTGACCTCTAGACTTGTATTTCATAATTCTAGGAGGAAATGCCTTGCTAGCCTCAGAAACTGCGCAATGCAGTTTGCTGGTTTGCATGTCACTGCTGACTAAAATTGTGCATTGCATAGTTTCAGTCCTCAATCGGCCAGGATGGATTGTGCATTTCACAGTTCCAATAGTCAGTCATCCTCCTGACAGCCCAGACTATGCCTTGTGAATTTTTGGTAGTCAGTCTCCCAGCCTCCAAGTGAAAATTGTGCAATATTCACAGAGAGTTACATATGTATGTTGCATGTCAATCCTCTAGTTTGTTTTGGTTTTAGACTGACAAATTTCTTGTCATGAGTGTGGCTATGTCTCCATTTAGTCTTCCTCTCAACAGTACAGGTACAATGGCTTCCAGGAGAGTAGAGTCGAAGACACTATTCAGAGTGCAACTGGGGATGCAGTCGATCAAGTGCCTATGAACTTGCCTATCTATGAAGACATCAAGTTGTTCATGGACAAGGAGATCAAGATGAAATGAAAGCGGTGTCACAATGAGAAACACCATCAGGAGCAACAAAAGGTAGCACAACTACATGTGACAAATGTAAGAATAAGGTTGTTGATAGCGCAGAGGAAGAAAAAAGTTGCAAGCTCAAGCAGATCCACTTGTGATGAAAGTAGCTTTGGAGATTGAGGTTGTGAGGTGAAGGTGAGACAAGAAGATCGCATGAAGGCAGAGAGAGAAACAGAGAAGCAGTTACAGGAGCTGAAGTAGCAACTCAAAGAAGAACAGGAGTTGCACATACAATAGAAGGAGTTGTAGTGAGAACAGGCACAACATGCACATACTGATGAAACTGTGCCCATATAGGTTATGGACCCATCCAACATCTTGCATGGAGCAGATAGGGTGAGCAGTGTTGTCGATCACATGTAAGGGTATTCAGGAGCATGGATGTCATTGTGCACATGCATGCGATCCCACACATTTGGCACACTCACCAAGGCGAAGACAAGAAGCAAGTCCGACTGGAGCTGAATATGTATTTCAACAAGTCAATGCACATGGTCACCAACACACACTTGGAGACCAACACAGACACTATGCATCAGTATGTTGTTGGTCCACCTACACTCAAGACATTGATTCACATGTTATCAAACGAGTAGGACAGAGAAGCCATATTAGTGTACCTAGATGCAACGAAGCCAAGAGTTCGCTTTTAACAAGATGTCACCATTGAGTGCACAGACACCGTCATGAACGACAAAGCTTGGCATCAATTCACCATCGTCAACAATGTTGAAAATTTGGTCTTACCACAATTGTCCGAGTGTTAGTGGTAGCTTACATGGCTTGCTCAAGCCTATTTTGTCCCACATGGGTACATGTGCAGATTGTATGTAACATCTTGTAAAGTGAAAGTCCAAGTGTCAATAGTTGAATGTAACAGTCATGTAGTAGTTGAACAATCATGTAATAGTTGAATATTAATGAGGGTAGGTGAACAGTCACAAAGGGGAATGTCAAGGGTCACCCCACCATTTTCTATTTATAGAACCTCATAACTCATTGTAAGGGTTTTTGGTCATCCAAGCTTCCGATAGGAGTATCTTAGAGAAATCTTCGAGAGTATTGTAACAAGCCTTGGCTTCTCCACATTGCAGAGCTAGTACATCTCTTTGGAGGAGCAGGCAACAGTGACTGTAATGTTCCACTACCAGGACTAGTGGTTGGTCATGGTTGTACTATATGATTAGAACTTTCACTTTTAATATAATAGATCTAGCACATTTCATGCATATGTTGTTATTGTATTTCAACTATCTTGGTTACTCTAATGATATATGTATCTGTTTTCTTATGCATGCATGTATGGACTCTTTTTGTATAAGTATGTATGAATCTTACTGAGAAGTGTTGTTGGTTTAACCATCACTTTGGATTGTTAGCTTACTTCCTTTCCAGTTTGTGATGCATCTTCGCTCGTGTGTTCCCTTCCAAGCCACGTGCTTCCACAAGTTTCCAAGGGGCACACTCATTCCACCTTCCGTGTGTTAGAACCATTCATTCACCTTCCTTGGCTTATCGTGAATGTCACACCCTTGCTACTAATAGGGACATCTTACTTGCCTCTGCGAACAACCATGGTCAAGTTGATACCGTATGACCCACTGCTGGGACTCCTACACCAAACGGTCTGAGATCTAGTTGGGACTTCTTACTAGGGAGATCCCCAGACATGTTGGTAGGTCCAGCACCGTCAACAACAAGATATAAGCTCCAGTCTACAGAAAACCCCCTCCAAGGGTAAAACCAAGAAATAATACTTCTCTTCTTATATAATCAAATCAAGATGAGACTACCAAAGTCAAAATTCCTCCCAAGCACTAAGTCACACCTTCAATAAGATCTCTTCCAAATGAGTCAAAGTCTTCCAAAGTTAGCGAAGGTCAAACTTTTTCAAATAAGCTTCAACGAAAATATATTCCTTGCAAATTTAGGTCTATAATTCCATCCTGCAACTTCGGCCCCTACAATTCACATAGAAAAGACTAGACATATTTGCATGTGTGGATAGAAAAGATGCTTTTTTAAAGACTTTTCTTAACTTTGACTTCTCCTTCTTCTTTTGGACTTCCTTTCTCTTCTTTCTTCTTATCTTGTTGCAGATCAAACTCTAGTGAGGGATTGTTCCAAATGAGTTGAATTCCCTCTTATTTATCGTCTTCTCGAGGAGTCGAGTAGGCCTCTTTAGGCCAAATTCACCATGGTTGAGCCGACTTGGCCTTAGAGGAGAAATTGACTTTCTAGACTAAAAAATAATGACTTTCATTTGTTACAACAAGTCCAAATGGGTCTACAGTACATGAAAAAATAAAAATCTTTGACTCAATAAGGCCTAGAAGCATGAAGAACATGCTTTGACCCAGACTTTAAGTATGAAACCCATGCTTGAAAAAATATAAATTATTTTTCTCTCTTTTTATATAAAATATACAATGTCATGATACAAAAGTCATTATGAAGACCAAATATGGTTACATTTTCCAACAAGAAGACCATTAAAGATAAGGCATAAAGATAATAAACAAGGATTTATAGAGTACTTATCTTTCTAAAAAGGATTATCTCGCTCTAAATCTAGACTTGCTCACCAACCTTGTTCTCACATTGAAAATCAAGGGTTAGATCGGCATCTAACAACAAAAATGATTAGATAGGGTTTTATTTCTAGGTTTATTCTTGATCCAGACTATGCAAGGATTCAAAAACCCTAAATTCCAAAATTCCTTATGGCCTAAAAAACTGCAAGTTTTACAAACCTTATATTCTCAAGGTCTTACAAACACTATATCATTTCTTGAACTCAATACCTAGCCTTTATATGCAATGAAAGTGCTTGGAGTGATACCATATCAAAAATATCTTATATGTCACTGGCTTTAATCTATATCTATGTAGACCCTTTCACTATCTTTCAAATGACCATCACTATGATCTAGTGAACTTGACACAAATCGTGAAATGTATACATAAATTATAAGTACCTTTATAACCTTACCTAATCTCTTCTTTGCAAATATTCGGTCCTTCTTCAATTGTTAATAACAAATGTATATCTTCAACATATATGCCTTAGATCTTCATCCTTCAAGCTAGGGTATGATCCGCAAAGATATTTTTGTAAAGCCCTTTGTCACAATTCTTCAACGTCTTGGCCTTCATAGTTTTGGTCCCTTCCTTAAGATATATATCTCAACAAAGTGACTTAAATTTTGTTGCTTGTAACTGTAAATCATTCCTTTCAAGTTGGAATTATTAATGAATTAAATCCTTCTTTTATGTATATGAAAATAAAGTGACATCATTACTCCTCAATGTCTTCGTATATTATTTCAGCTATGAGTTCACTTGTCACAAGAAGGTAACATGTCTTAACTGTTGTTTTTTTCTTAAATGTATGTCTCGGCTTCTATTGATGAGATTGGTCCTTTCTCCATATGATTTTGAATTCTTTCATATCACAGTATATTCTTGTTTTTTGTTCCTTGGTGTAAAACCTCATAATACACAAAAATTTAGATGTAATGTAATGTCACAGTAAGGTTTAGATTGACCACTTCACTAATATTGGTATAGATGATAGTGGTTTGTCATTAGTTTGGATTCTGGTTTCTCATCTTGCATAGTGATATCAAA